>CAUYRT010101420.1:0-24104 GCA_963574885.1 Lepilemur ruficaudatus | reverse complement strand
GTCCAGCACACTTCCGCTGCAACAAAGATTCATGTGATTAACTGCACACCTCGGTAAATTCACTGAAAATCGTTTAATTGTACACTTAAAATGGAGTGTTGGTTGTACGTAGATACAGTTGGAGCATTATGTATGTACTCTATGGACTACTTTGACAGAGTAGGTTTTTGAATGTAACAAGATAAGTCAACTTGAGTGGTAACATATTTTGGGAAATCAGCTCACTACAAATTGTGACTGTAAACGTTGTACTGTAAATGCTTTGTAGTTTTCCCCCAATAAAAAAAAAAAAAAGAACAGAAGGGCAGCATATTCTGGCAAAAGGACCACGTGCAAAGAAAGGTCCAAAGGCAGGAAAGAACATATATCTTCTGAGGAACCAAAAGGTGTGACTGGAGGACAGAGAGTGAAGGGACTAGAGGTCCAGGATGAGGCTGAGATAGGCAAAAGGGACCACATAGCTGTGTTAGGGATTTGTCCTAAGAATAACAGAAAGACAATGAAAGGTTTTAAGCAAGGAGAAAAGGGACCTGATAAGGTCCACATTAGTAAGAGTCACTTTTGTCAATGTATGGAGTACAGATTGAAAGGGGGTAGGAGAAGAGGCCAGGAGATGAGTTGGGAAACCAGGACAGTTGTCCACATGAGAGATGATGTGGCTTGGGTTGTCATAAGAAATGAAGACAAGGTGGACATAGGAGAAAGACATTCAGGAGGTGGAATCTACAGGGCTGAGTGGTAGATTGGCTGTAGGGAACCAGGGAGGAGAAGGTGTCAAGGATGAATCTCAGATTCTTGACCAAGCAACTGAATCGATGACAATACTCTCCACAGAGATGGTTACAGGCCATATTGTGGAGGTAGAGCCAACAGAATTTGCTGTTGAGTTGAACGTGAGGAGTGAGAGAGAGAAGTATTGAGGATAATACCATTATTATAGTAATAACTTTTAAAGTCACATGCCGTTGTAATTGCGGTCATCCCACAGTACAGTTACTCATGAAAGGGAAAGAACAGGTAGATATAAAATCAATCTTTTTTCCATAAAAATAATTTAGGTAACTGATCAGAACACATTGATTTCCTTAAATCAATAGGAGTGTCCAACATCACTGATGAATCAGTTGTTTAAATATCATTCCTCAGACAAAATAGCAAAAGTATCTTCTTTTTTATGAGGTGTGTAAATTCTTTCAGACAAGTCTACTTTATTCAAATTGTTTCCAACTATTCATAAAATGTTTTAAGGAGAGATCATAAAGTTCTGAAGGCTACAAAACTGGATAAGGACTCTCTCTTTTCTACAAATACCAGGAAGCAAATACAGAAGAAGATAAGTAAGTATCTGATTGCCATAGAAACATTTCCTGAGTGTGGCAAACTGATTTGAGAAAGGATAACTTATTTTTGTTGGGTATCTATTTTGCGTGTGTGTCTGTGTGTGTGAGAAATTTTTTTCTCACTTAATCTTTACAATGACTTCATAAGGTAGAGATCATTATCATCCCCATTCTACACTCAGGATTTGATAAAGGTGGCAGAATGTCAAAGAATTATTTAATAAATAATAATTTTCTCATCTCTTCCATCCAAAGAAATACTAATGAATTAAAGAGTTAAATTGTTAAGCTATTCAGTACAGTACATCAAAACATAGGCTATATTTATCAGATCATAGAGTGGGGAAAGATTTTTTTAAACATAAAAATAATTGAAGAAGCATAAAAGAAAAACACTGATAAGTTTGACTGCAGATATGTATCTAAAATCTCTGTGCATTAAAAGTCCATAACAAAAATTTAAGAAACAAAAGACAGAGTGGAAAATATATAGCCACTATAACACAGAGCTAATAATTTCTTCACAAGCAGTCTGTTTGACGTCGGACTGCTTCAAGTGGCTTTGTCACTTACTAGCTATGTGATTTGGAGCAAGTTATTTCACTTCCCTGTTTCTATTTTCAGCATCTGTAAAATGGGAGTAATAATAGTACCTACATATTTGCATTTTATGAGAATTAAATGAGTTAATAAATATAAAGTGCTTAGAGCTGGGCCTGTCATACCATCAATTTTTCAATAAATGTTATCTATCATCCTTTTATTATTATGACAATTACTACTACAATGCATTAAGAAAACAACCATCATCTCAAAAGAAAAATAGGCAATGCTTACAAACAATTCACAAAATGAGAAATATAAATGGCCAATAAATAATTCTAAATGTTCCACCACACTAGTAATTAAAGAACTGGAAATTAAAAAAGTAAGTAACATTTTTTTCATCTATCAATTTGAACAAAAGAACATTTAATTATAATATTCTGCATTGGCAAACATCTATGGAAATATTCACCTATACTGCTGGCCAGAGCAGAAACTGGTATGATCTTTCTGCAAAGCAATTTAGCCGTAAGTACCAATAGCTCTAAAAATGCTCATGCCTTTTTACCCAGTGGTCTGACTTCTAGGAATCTAGTCTAAGGAACTTGGATAAATAAATATCTATGTGCAAGGAGGTCCACTGTAGAAATTTTTCTAAAAATCTGAAAATGGCCAAATATACTGGACAATAGAAGGTTAAATTATGACAGCTCCATACACGAGAATAGCACATTGCTGATAAAAACATTTTCAAAGAATATTTCATGATACATGAGGATACTCAAGATATAGTAAGTCAAAGAAGTAGTATACAAACCAGTCTGATCCCATGCATGAGTACACATTTGCATGTACAAAACATTCTAAAATAAAATACACTATAACCACAACTATAGTTATCTCTGAGAAATGAGATCATGAATAATTTTTATTTCCTTCTTCATGCTTATCTTTATTTAACACATCTTATACAATAAGCATGCATTCTTTTATAGAAAGAAAAATTAATTAAATGGTGCTAGGATATTTAGAATATTAAGAGAACAGGTGAGAATTTATTAGATAAAGTTTCCCTCTTTGTAGTAACATGTTAAATTGATCTTAGGTCAAAGATCATCAGAGGTTATGGAGGGACCCCAGGCATTGACTCCTCCTTGGTGATCACATCTTCTCTGGAACCAAGGAAGGGAGAAGGAGAGCCACTCTGGAAGGGTTTTGGTGTATGGCTACCTTCTTCCAAACTTTCAGGCTTCTTCCCTGTGTGCATGTTCACTTCCTTTCCACCATGTTGCAGAAGAAATATGAACTAAGAGGCTGAGAAGCTCACTCTTGCCTTTGCATTGAGATTATTACATCTGTTCTTTGTTCTGTTGTTGGGCTGGTGTTTGAATCTGTTATCTTGGCTGTTAATGGTGTCAGCTCTGTGTGTTATTGATCCAGGGAGGCTATATCTTGAATGATGTCCCTTGGAGTATTAGGAACATTATTGGTATAGTTTAAATCTGTCCCCTTCAAAATTGAGGAGTTGGCAATGTACCAATATTAAGAAGTAGGGCCTTTCAGAGGTGTTTAGGCCATGAAGAATAATCCCACATGAATAAGATTAAGGCCCAAATAAAAAAGGCTTTATATAGGCTTCAGCTCGCTTGCCTTTCTGCCTTGCACCACGTGAGGACACAGAGTTCCTCCCCTGTGGAGGAGGATACAGCAACAAGGCGCCTTCTTGGAAGCATAAAGCAGCTCTCAACAGACAACTGAACCTGCCAGCACATTCATCTTGGACTTCCCAGCCTCCAAAACTGTGAAAAATTAATTTCTGTTCTTCATAAACTAAACAGGCTCAGGTATTTTGTTATAGCAGTGTAAACAGACTAAGACAACTATATTCCCATAGTTTCTCTCAGCAAAGAGGTAGTAGCCATTTAGCTACTTGGTAAGGATCCACATTCCATTTTCAACATCAACTAAATGTTTTCACTGCCTCAAGAAGCCTTCTAGAATAGGAAAAGCCTGGGGCTAGGCTGCGACTAGGGTGGGGTGAGTGAAGCACTTCGGTGCCTCCTTGAATTGTGTGCCCTATGTGCTTAATTTACCACACCCTACTCCCTGCCCTGCCTGAAACATAAGGCTAATATTTATTCCTAACAAAAATGTCCAAATAGTCAAAGTCAAGACAGCAGACATCTTTTTTGTTTCTTTTTTTCCCCAGCTTTATTGAGGTATAAATATTGCATATATTCAAGGTATACAAAGTGAGGTTTTCATATACAAGCATACCTTGTTTTATTGTGCTTCACACTATTGCACTCTGCAGATACTGGGTTTTTCACAAATTGAAGGTTCATGGCAACCCTGTGTCAAGCAAGTCTATCAGTGCAATTTTTCCAACAGCATGTGCTCACTTGGTGTCTACATTTTTGTAATTATTGTAATATTTCAAAACTTTTTGTTATTACGTCTGTTGTGGTGATCCATGATCACTGATGCTTAATGTTACTATTGTAATTGTTTTGGGGTGCTATGAACAGTGCCCATAGAAGATGGTGAACTTAATCTATAAATATTGTATGTGTTCTGACTGCTCCACCAACTGGCCATTCCCCTGTCTCTCTCCCTCTCCTTGGGCCTCCCTATTTCCTGAGACACAGCAATATTGAAAATTAGGCCAATTAGTAACCCTAAAATGGCCCCTCGGTGTTCAACTGAAAGAAAGAGTCACACATTTCTCACTTTTGACCAAAAGCTAGAAATGATTAAGCTTAGTGAGGAAGGCATGTCAAAAACCAGAATAGGCCGGGCGCGGTGGCTCACGCCTGTAATCCTAGCACACTAGGAGGCCGAGGCGGGCGGATTGCTCAAGGTCAGGAGTTCAAAACCAGCCTGAGCAAGAGTGAGACCCCGTCTCTACTAAAAATAGAAATTAATTGGCCAACTAAAAAAAAAAAAAATATGGAAAAAATTAGCCGGGCATGGTGGCGCATGCCTGTAGTCCCAGCCACTTGGGAGGCTGAGGCAGAAGGATTGCTTGAGCCCAGGAGTTTGAGGCTGCTGTGAGCTAGGCTGATGCCACGGCACTCACTCTAGCCCAGGCAACAGAGTGAGACTCTGTCTCAAAAAAAAAAAAAAAAAACAGAATAAGCCCAAAGCTAGGCCTCTAGTGCTAAACAGTTAGCCAGTTTGTAAATGCAAAGGAAAAGTTCTTGAAGGAAATTAAAAGTATATACGTAAATGATAAGAAAGTGAAACAGCCTTATTGCCTTATTGCTGATATGGAAAACGTTTTAGAGATCTGGACAGATCGAACCAGCCACAACATTCCCTTAAGCAAAAGCCTAATCCAGAGTAAAGTCCTAACTCACTTCAGTTCCATGAAGACTGAGGTGAGGAAGCTGCAGAAGAAAATCTGGAAGCTAGCAGAGGTTGGTTCAAGAGGTTCAAGGAAAGAAGCCATCTCCATAACATAAAAGTGCAATTGCTGATGTAGAAGCTGCAGCAAGTTACTCATGAGATCCAACTAAGATAGTTGATGAAGGTGGCTACACTAAGCAACAGATTTTCAATTAGATGAAACAGCCTTATATTGGCTGTTTACCCATTTTACAGATGGGGAACTCAGGCATAGAAAGATTGAATAATTTGCCCAAGAATACGCAGCTACTTAGTAGCAGAGCCAGGATTTTGAATGCAGGCACTCAGATCCCAGAGCCTGTATTTCTAGCCTCTTTATACTACCTCTCACTATCAACACTTGTTATTGGAAGGGCAAATGATAGCCACTACACAGAATAGAAATGCTATCAGCCTTGCTGTTGGGGATGCAAAATACAACTTCTCCTATGGAAAGAAATTTGGCAATATTTAGCAAAACTATCTGTATTTACCTTTTGATCTGGTGATACTAATTTTAAGAATCAGTCCCACAGATACACTGGCCAGAATATGAAAACATATGAATTCAAAGATATTTATTGCAGAACAATTTGTAACATCAAAAGTCTAAAAACAGTCCAAATGTTCAATAGTGGATTGAACAAACTATAGTGCATCCACACAACGGAGTACTATGTAGCTGTTAAACAAATAAGGAGGATCTCTACAAATAGATAAAGGGGGCAGAAAAAAAGTTTTGGAGATGATGGATAAGTTTAGGGCCTTGGTTATGGTGATGATCTCATTAGGTATGTACTTATCTCCAAACTTATCAACTGGCATACATTAAATATGTACAGCTTCAAAAAAATGAAGATCTCAATATACTACTATAGAGTGACCTCTAGCATATATTTTTAAGTTTTAAAAAACAAGATATTGAAAAATATTTATATCATGCTATCATTTATCCAAGAAAGGAAGAATACAAAAATATATGTGAATATTCTTATATTAAAACATTGGAAAATAGAAGGATGAATCTTACAAATGCTTGCTTCCAAGATGGGGTGGTAATAGGGTGGAGGGGATAGAGATAGAAGCTACACTTATTTGAATATATCTTGGTTTGTAATTTTGACTTTGGAAGCATGCAACCATATCATATCATCATAAAACAACACTATAAAACAGTAATTCCTAAAAATTGAAAGCAAAATGAAGTAAATGAATCTAATTGTGTATGTAGTTCGTGGCAGAGAGAAACAATTCTATATAGCTTCTAAACACAGTAATTTGATAGTACATCCCTAGAGAGATTTACATTGAGGATAAGAAGAACTAAAAAAATGTAAATTATTTATGATAATCATACTGGTGGTGGTAGCATTAGTCTTGTTATTCTGAAACAGTTATGTTTGTAAAATGAGATAAATTGAATAAGTAATTGTGTGATATTTTAATTCTATCATCCCCCATGGCCTTGAAAACTGAGATTCTTAGTGTGGGAGTAAAATGATATGGATGTAAGATAACAGTTACATGAACACTCTATAGTCCTGAATTTGAATTGGTATGAACTCACAATATATTTAATCTTAAAAAATGTGTCTCCTTGTTCTTCTACTGAATAGCTCTAGAAACAATTACTGATCCAGTGTAAATGCACACCATTTCCCACTAAAAGAGTTGAGAGCTTCTTGAAAAAATAGCTGATTCCAGATCTGGGACAGGGAAAGTATAGGATAAACCTGGAGTATCTTGTCCAACCAGATAACAAGGAAACTATAAAGATTACTAGGGTTATGGCAAAAGGATTCTGGAGCCAACTTACTGGCCAAAGATAGGACAATTTTAGTATCAAAAAAAAAATGATGACAAGAGATTGAACACATTGAATGTGTTTAAATCCATGATTTCATTATTAAAAAGTCTGATTAGTCACGTTTTCCTGATGATCGGTAGCCAATTTATTATTTTAAAAATTTATAATTCAAGGAAAAGAATCAGGTATTAATTCTGCATTTTCTATTAATATATAAACTATACCACTGGACAATTAAATAGTAGATAAAGGAAATTTCTCTTTATAAAAATATTCCAGCTAATAAGTGAAGATATAACTAAAATTAGAATATCACCATTTTCCAATCACTAATGAGGTGATATATGTAGACATTGTGTAATAATGATTGTTATTATAACAAAACCTAGACAAAATGTGCCTCTGAAGGTGGGAACCAACATCACCTATGATATATTACTTTTGCCCCCCCCAATCACATCTGAATCAGAGAAAGTCTATAGATCCAACTACCAATTCATAAGAAATATAAAGGACAGAGGAGCATCTTAACCTACACCACGGGGATTCAATAAGCAAAATCCAGAATGTGCTAACCTCTATAAGAAAAACATCTTGGTTTCTTCAGCAAGTAAATGATGAGGAAGAAAAAGATGGAGAGGGTTCCTATAGTTTTAACAAATGCTAAAAGACAAATCAACCAATTGTAATATATGGACTTTATCTGGATCCTGTTTCAAACAAACTGTAGAGTGTGTGCAATTGGAAATTTGAACACTGACAAGATATTTGATGATATTAAGAAATTATTGTTATGTTTACATTTGATAATGTTTTAAAAATATTTCAAAACTTGTAGTAATCGATACGGAAATATTTATGGATTACTTGATACAAAGTCTAGGATTTGCTTCAAAATAATATGGGAAGGAGGAAGTAGGTGGAGCCAGAGATGGAATAAAACTAGCCCTGAATTAATAATTATTTAAACTACATAATGGGTATGTGGAGGATTATCATACTTTCTCAGCTTTTGTGCATTTTAAATTTTCTGTATTTTTAAAATAAAAGTCAAGCTGTCAGAAGTTAAGTGGTAGAAAGGGAGGAGGAAAAGTGTAAGGTAGAGACACTACACTATTCTCATCTCACAGAACGAAAAGTCAAGAAATTCTTTCAAAAATTGACCACCAAGAAATGGAGCTCTACTATTTAAAATTACAATGTAACTAATGAGTTATTATTATTTAAAGTTACAATGTAACCAGTAGGAGAAATAAATAACAAAATATTCACCAAATAGTAGAAGGAGGAGGTATTAATTATCTATTACTGCATAATGAATTACCCCAAAACTTGTTGAAAACAACAAACATATTCTTGCCATTTCTGAGGGTCAGGAACCTGAGAGAAGCTTAGTTAGGTAGTTCTGGTTCAGGGTCTTTTGTGAGGTTCCAGTAAAGCTGTTGGCTAGGACTATAGTCATCTGAATGCTTGACTTGGGCTGCAGGATGTACTTCTAAGACTGTTAACTAGAAATCTCAGTTCCTTGCCATGTGGGAATCTCCACAGGACTCACTTTGTGAGTGTACCTCTCCCATCCATGGGGCACCAAAGATCTCCACTGGTAGGCTCCAATAGGTATCTCTCACAGGCCAGTGTGGCCCTAGAAAGGGTCATCTCACAAGGCCTTGGTTACCAGATCAAGCCCACCATAACCTCTCTCAGACAAGCACTTATAAATTTTCTCTTGAGCATCAACATGACACAAACTATGACCCAGGCAGTGAGGAAATGATTTCAAGCTTTTAACATCATCGTGGCACCTATCATGGGGCTGCTTAATGTCTTAAGATCAAACGTTCCTGTAAGCAAGGAAACTGCCATCATTGAAAAGATCTGCCTCCTGGGACCTCCTGCCCTTTGGTCCTCATGGTTATGAGAACCCTGCCCTGATAAACCATCAGCATCCTCCCACCACTCCACCTCCTATCCTCAATGACCTACAGCTGCTCAGAGGAAGACCTTATTCCTAAAACAACAAACATACACTATTCTAAAAGAGCCTATCCACTCAGAGGACTAATCTAAAATACAGCTTAATGCTGCTGTATTTAGTTATTATGGCTGTCAGTTGATCTAAATATTTTAATGAATGGTTTTATTATGCTTCTGTCCTGAGGATTTAAGCAGGAAGCACAATTGTAAAACTCCAATGTTCGCGGAGCTATGTTTCTTTGGCACTTTAGTAGTTTGTGGAGAATGTCCCAGTCATGATTATTTGTTATGGCTCACACAGAGAGATGACAGCAGCAGGGGTTTTGTAGAAAGAACCTTTGACTAGGTATCAGAAGTCTTGGGTTTAAATTCTATATCAAAATATCATGTTGTACACCTTCAATATATACAATTTTTATTTTTCAATTATACCTCAATAAAGCTAGAGAAAATACATAAATAAAGTAATACAGAACTAAACAAAGGGAGAGAATTTATGTTAATAATTGAAAAAATTAATGGACAAAAAATAAAAATTATGGCTGAAGAAAAACATAAATAAATAAATTCCAGTTCTGCCACTTACTAGTGAGGTGACCTTGGGCAAGCATCTTAGCCTGTGTGGGCCCATGTTTCCTTATCTATAAAATGAAGATGATAGGCCTGGCTAAAACAGTTGTTTTGAGAATCAAACTGAATAACATGTGAACATATTTTCTAAACTGTAAAGTGCAAGGCACATGTAAAAGATTTACACTCCTTTATACAAGTGAGTGATGTGAAAAGCCAAGTTACTAGTTATTTAATTCATAAAGACATACTCACTGAGTTTTCACCATCTACCTAAGAGGAAATAAGAGGTCCCTAAGAGGAACTCTCCACCCTTTTATTCTTACAGCCTCCTGTAAGAGGCTGTCAGCTGTCTCTGTGAGAAACACAAGGGAGCTGTCCCATACTCTTAGCGCCTGCACAGTGCCTGGCACAGAGGACACTTGATACACACTACACTGGAATGAACTGGAATGCTCTCCACAGCCCTTTCTCTCATTCAAACTGCATTAATCCTCCAGTTTCAGGGCTCCCTGAATGTTGCTGCATCCCATAGTCCAGACAGATCACATGACTTAGTGCATGGCCTCCTGCAGCTATCCTGTTCCTTGAGCCTATGGGCATCAGTGATGGAACCTGACAGCAGGCTCCCTTGGCGTGGATGGTGACTTGTAATGAATCATGTTTCAAATCCACTTGGCTTTACAGACTTGATATTCCTACTCCTTTTATTATTATGTGACCTTGGGCAAGTCATTTTCCATAATCTGGACTTCAATAGCTCTTCTGTAAAATGGCAATGATATATACCTAACAGGTTGTTGCTGGGGTCAAATGGTAGGCAACACAAGTAAGCATTCAAGAAGCAGAAACAGTTATTGGTAACACTCCACATTATGATAAAGTTATTCAAGGAAAAGTTGAGAAAGGGAGATGACCTGAGAATGTCAGGAGAACTGAAACAGTATTACTAGGAGTCTGCCCCCTACACACACAACACACACACACACCTTTAACATCCTTTCACACATCCATGCATACTCACACAGACCTCCCAGGGCTGGCCTGAGGTCTGAGCAGAGCCCCACCCCAGTCTGCCTCTTGCACAGATGAGGCTCATAATTGCCCAAAACATCCCCACAGGAGATCCAGCAGAGGTTGAACTACCCTTCCTGCTGGCCAGGCCTGGAGCCTGCATATTATTTGCATACTGATTAACATCAGTTAGGAGAAATGCATGATCATGATCCTTGTCCTGTACAGGGTATTCCTTGCTAGATAGAAAAAAGTCAACATGCAGCAGAACTTCATTCTTTCAGCCAATCATGTATGCTTCCTCCTCAGAGCAGCTACTGAGGAGGGACTTGGTCTCTGCTAGGAGCTTGCTGATATCAGGAAATTCTCTTGCAGGGATTAAAAGGGTCAGTGACCCTCTCCTGTTCTGTGTACGGTGCTTGCCAGTTTCTAAGGCACTTTCACAGGCGCTATTGCATCTAGTCCTCCAAATAACCTTGTGAGGTAGGTATGAATAAATCCATTTTACAGAGCAGGAGAATGCAGACTCAGAAAGGTAAAGGGGTTAATCTGAGGGTACTCATCCCCACACGTGCACGCATACACACCCTAGTGGCTTTTGAGCTCAAATTCAAACATGCATCTGTCTGGAGACTACAGAACTCATGCTCTTTCTACCTCACTCCACTACATCTTACTGCTTCCTTCCTTCCCTCTTCTTTACTACCCAGTCAGCAAACTCCATCATTCCCTAATTTAGTCTCCTTTTCTGTGGCTCCTGCTCTCCGAGGAGTTTTATGGCCATAAAGCCTAGCCAAGCTTTCAGGCCAGAAAAATGAAGATGCCTACAAGGAGTGACCATAGCTTCTGTTTTGAACAGTTTAATTTCAAAGAAAATGGACCTCACTTAACTAAATTTCCTTTTCTATTTTTTCTAGCTATTAAATAACTTGCATATCTAATAAATATTTAATAGGAATTCCCCTCCAGCTGAATTCAGGCCCCTCAGCATCTCATTACCATGTCTTAGAATAGTATCCTCATTGTCACTTGCTTAATTATGCTAAAAAAGAGTTGAATTGTGTGGCTGTTGGGATCAGAAAGTGATTAAATTCACTTGGCAAGACTTTGGATATCTCATTATGATCCTCATTTAGCACTTCTAATGGAGTTATTTTTTTCCCCAATACTGACTTGGGAAAGAGGCCTTGCACAACTTTGCACTGTGCCAGAAAAGATCAGAAGTTGCTTCACAGCTTATTTGCACTCCCAAGAACACCAGCCACCCAAAGAACGATGATATAAGGCTCTGGAGAAAGGGTGGGGCAACTGGACTTTGGGACGCCTTTCAGATCACGCAGTCCATCCCCATCTAAACGTTGAATCCCATCTGTAGCATTAAGCATCAACAAGGGCTAGTCCAGGTCCTGCTTGGATTTCTGTTGGTGTCAGGAAATTCCCTGAGGCAGTCTGTTCCTTCTTCAGAGCCCTCAGTAAGACCTTCATTGTTTTCAATCACTGGTCATCACTCTGCTCTCCAGGTCCTCCCTGGCTTTGTTTGAGAACAAATTGTATCTCTCTTTCAGAAGATCTTTTGGTGATTTGGAGATTCATTCTATGGCCACCCTGAGTCTTTTCCTCTCAGTTAAGTACCACCATTTCTTTCTTCCATTCTTCATATAACATGATTCCCAGTCCCTTCTTCATCCAAATAATACTCTCTTATCTTTCTCCCTCCCTCCCTTCCTTCCTTCCTTTCTTTCTTGTGTGCTTAACCTGCTAAGTGGTCCAATACTGTTGGAATAGTTACATCAAACCTTGCTGCTAATTCATGTGTAGGTTGAGACGGATTCTCTTCCATTACAGCTTTCAGCTCATCATTAGCCACCTTGGTCTCAGGTCATCCATGTGGCTCATTTTCAAGATTAAAATTCCACCAAAATGGAACATCTCAAACCATTGATGTAATGTGCATTAATTAGCCACATCCTTTCCAAACACTTCATTGATATTTCGAGCTGTCTGTGCTGCATTGGTTCCATGATGGAACCAATTCAAAAATAACACAAATTTTTGGTTTATTCATGGTTTCACAAAAATTGCTCTAGGAAAAAAATGTGAAAGATAATCACAAGCCAAAATATGTGTTTGAAAGACTGAGGATGTACCTTCACAGTAAAAATTAAATAAGTGTCAAAGTGAAGTGTCAGAGATATAAACTGTCAAACTTACTACTTAAGGAAATCGGGCATTTCATACTTAATAATTTAATATTTGTGTCCTATGTGAATAGAATGCTTGCCATAGGGTGACCTCTGCAGAGTAGGACTTCAATAGCCAAGTAGATAAGATGAGCCGTTCTGTGGATACCAACCAACCTCTTTCCTTAGCCTCTCCTGTCATCACCAAATGGGCTCATGAGAACAAAGTGGCCATGGTGGTAAGGGTGGAGGTTGTGCATGGGTCCAGCAATGTGGATTTCCACTCACCAAGGCCAACCTGGTCACAGCTACCACTGAGTGTTCAATCTTCCAGTAACAAAGATCAACACTGAACTCCCTGTATGGCAGGCACCATTCCCCAGGGTGATCATCCAGGTATCTGCTGACAAGTTGATTACATTGGACCACTTCCATCATGGAAAGAGGCAGCATTTTATCCTTACTGGAATAGACACGTACTCTGTCTTGCTCTGGCTATGGATTTGCCTTCCCTGCATGCAAAGATTTTGCCAAAACTACCATCCATGAACTTATAGGATACCTTACCCATTGTCATGATATTCCACACAGCATTGCTTCTGACCAAGGAACTCCCTTCACAGCAAAAGAAATGCAGCAGTGGACCCATGCTCATGAAATTCACTGGTGTTCCAATGTTCTTCACCATCCTGAAGTAGCTGGCTTGATAGAATGGTGGAATGGCCTTTTGGAGACTCAGTTACAGCACCAGCTTGTAGGAGTAGGGCAAAGTTCTCCAGAAGGCTGTACATGCTTTGAATCAACATTCAACATATGGTGCTGTTACTTTCATAGCAAGGACTCACGGGTCCAGGAATCAAGGGGTGGAAGTGGGAGTGGCACCTCTCACTATTACCCCTGGTGACCCACTAGCAAAAGTTTTGCTTTCTATTTCTGACACTTTATGTTCTGCTGGCCTAATCATCTTTGTTCCAGAGGAAGGAATGCTTCCACCAGGAGAGACAACAATGATTCCATTGAACAGGAAGTTAAGACTGCCACCTGGGCACTTAGGGTACTCATACCTCTGAGTCAATAGACTAATAAGGTTTTACAGTGTTGGCTGGACTAATCCAGACTAACCAAGGGGATATTGTACTTCACAGTGGAAGCAAGGAAAAGTATGTCTGGAAATCAGACGATCCCTTAGGGCATCTCTTAGTAGTACCATGTACTGTGATTAAGGTCAATGGAAAAAAGCTCAACCCAGGCAGGACTACTAATGGTCCAGATCCTTCAAGAATGAAGATTTGGGCCACCCTGCCAGGTAAAGAACCATGACCAGCTGAGGTGCTTGCTGAAGGCAAAGGGAATACAGAATGCATAACAGAAGAAGGTAGTTATAATACCAGCTACCACCATGTGACCAGTTACAGAAAGAGGGAACTGCAGCTGTCATGAGTATTTCTTCCTTATTTTGCTATAGATACATTTATGAGTATAAATACATATACTAATCAAATATCTTTGTTTTCTTTCTTCTCTTATTCTCTTATCATGTAACATAAGATGTATTGACTTTAAGATGCCAGGCATGGTGCCTCAGGCCTGTAATCCAGCACTTTGGGAAGTCGAGGCAGAAGGGTTGCTTAAGGCCAGGAGTTTAAGACCAGCCTGAACAAAAGTGAGACCCTGTCTCTACAAAAAAAAAAAAAAATAGAAAAATTATCCTGGCATGGCGGTGCACACCTCTATCCCCAACTACTTGGGAGGCTGAGGCAGGAGGATCCCTTGAGCTCAGGAGTTTGAGGTTGCAGTGAGCTAGGCTGATGCCACAGCACTCTAGCTTGGGCAACAGAGTGAGACCTTGTCTCAAAAAATAAACAAACAAACAAATAAATAAATAAGAGGTATTGACTTTATCAGTATTTAAGTAATTTTAATTTTACATCACAGTATTTAAGTTAAAGGATATCAGCAGAAGAGTAAACATCATTCAAAAACTTTATCTCCTCTTCTGGGGAAGAGATAAGTGTGTTTTCAGTTGTACACAGGATGATTGTATCGTGTTAGGTAGAATTATGACATTGTTACTGTTTTTATTTGGAGAGTAAGTATGGTTTAAGGAGATATGCATGGATGCCAAGTTGGCAAGGAGTGGATTTGCAATGGTTAATTTTAATTTTCCCAACTTGACTGGAGTAAGGCATGCCCAGATAGCTGATAAAGCCTTGTTTCTAGGTATGCCTGTGGAGGTGTTTCTGGAAGAGATTAGCATTTGAACTGGCAAACTGAGTAAAGCAGATTGCCCTCCCCAATGTGCATAGGTATCATCCAATCCATTGAGGGCCTGAACAGAACAAAATCATGCATGAGGGTGAATTCACTCTCTTTGCTTCAGCTGGGTCATTCATCCTCTCCTGCCTTTGGACATCAGAACTCCTGGTTCCCGGGCCTTTGGACTCAGACTGGCACTTACACCATTGGCTTCCCTGGTTCTCAGGCCTTCAGGTTTGAACTGGAACTACTCTACTGGCTTTTCTGGGCCTCCAGCTTGCAGGTGGCAGATTGTGGGACTTCTCAGTCTCCATAATCATGTGAGCCAATCCCTTATAATAAATATGTATATATTGCATACATATATACGTATATATGTGTCTGTGTATATACTATTGGTTCTGTTTCTCTGCAGAGAAACAGAGTGTCTATATCTTCAATATGGTGAGAATGGACATAGTATGAAAAAAACATTGAGAGAATAAGGAAGGAATTTAATTGGAAAAAATTACTATAGCAATTATGATGTGCCAGACACTGTCCTAGACCCTTTGTATTACCTTATTTAATCTTCATCGCAATCCTTTGAAGTAGATACCATTGCTATTCTTTTATTATGAAAGAGAAAACGAAGGCATAGAGAGGTCAAATAACTTGCCCCCAGTCATACAGTTTGTAAGCAGCAGAGCTAGGATTAGAGCCTAGCTAATTTAGCTCCAAAATCTGAATTTGTAAGTATGATGCTATGCTGAGGAACAGGGGCTGGTTTCACTATCCCTGATTTACAGATTGCTAACAGGCTTGGACTGCACATTCATTGCTCCTTCCCTTCCATGGCACTGCCTCTCATATACCTGTATGCTCACTGAAGATCCACTGTAGAAAGTTACACTTGGAAAAACCTGAAAATCCTCAAGGCCTCACTCAGACTGGAGATCAGTACTTCTCCAAAGGTGTGTTTGATGTTCCTGTGAAGATTCACAAGAGACTTGCTTCTGAGGTCCATGGCATTGATCTTATTCACAGCTATGTCCTCATTTATCATGATTCTTTAATCAATAGTTACTTCAGCAACTGGAACTTTGGGCTTGTATTCATAGAGATGACATTTGGCCAGGGCCAGTCTCCTTTCAGGTGGCTGCTGCAACTCCCATGTCAGGGAGCAGATCCAAGGACTCCTGCAGTTTCTGAGGCATAAGGCTTTTCCTCTGCAGAAGGCGAGGCCGTGGTTCAAAGTTGTCACATGGCTTTCATATAATAAATGTCTGTCTTGGGAGATTAATGGGCTTCATTTCCTTTTCCTTCATTTTATGTAGCCTACTTGGCTTGCAAGTAGTCTTAACAGAGAGAAAAGGAGATGGAAACACCTTGTTGAAAGCAACACAGTGTTCTTACGGTCCTCTGCAAGACATTTCCCAGAACCTCTCTCCTCCATCACCCCACTTCGGCAATCAGGACTATAAAAGGCAGAGAGTGCCTTCTGTCAGAATCTGCAGCCTGGAAGATAATTCTCCTGAGAGACACATCAACTAACCAGTTCAGAACATTCTCCTACCCCTGAAGCTTTAGAATATATTTCACAGCCTTCTCCGAATTCTCATATCTAAATACATGCATGTAATAAAACTACTATAAAACTACAATGACATAGTTAAACAAAAATGCCTGATGGTTTTATTATTTTTTTATCCTTCATTTCTGGGAAGGAGAAACATCGTGCAGACACTTTAATGAGGGAGTTCCACCTTGAGAGCAGATGAGGCAACATTTCCTGAAGCTTACATCTTGGTCCTACCTTTCTACACACATTATTTTAATGCACAATGTCTTCATCACTAAGGTCATCTTTCTAAGATCACCATGGTGAGGAGAGGCAAGACTGCAACATAAAAAAAATAAATCCTGTTCATGCTTTTTTCCCCAGCCTAAATGAATTCACACATGATCAGAAATTCTTCTTTGTGATGAAAAGCAGGGAAAAAATACCAGGAAAGAAGGAAATTATCACAAACAGAATAGTTGAAAGAAGATGGCTAATAGTCAATCAAATTTTGAAGTTAGCCTCTATGGATAAATAGCCCCCATCAAGTGCTCTTTAAGAAGCATTAGTATGGGTCTCTTTATGGCATTCAGTCAGGAAAATAATGGATGGAAGAAAATTTATTTTCATTAAGGTTCTTCAGAGTTGAGGGCACAATGCTAGGTGCTTTCATGTATGCTAACTCATTTAAGTTGCAGAATGTTCTTGTGAGGGTGGCATTATTACCATTCACTTCCACAGATGAGAAAACCAAGGTTCAGAGAAGTAAGTTGTTTACCAAAGGTCAAATGACCTGGAAGCAGCAGAGCTAGGTTCAAATATCATGATGCTTTGGGAAATACAGATCACAATTTTGACTTGCAAGAAACCTGGGGCTTCCCAGGGTCTGATCTCCTTTAGCACATACTGTCTATGCATCTAACACCTTCACTTAACAAGCAAGAAAGTGCTTCCCAGTGTCCCTTGTACTCTGACACAGTGACTATTCTTTTTAGGTATCCTTTGATTTTGAGCTATTTGGTTAGTTTCATGATTCATCATTTTGGTATTTTCCACAAACCACAGAACAGATCCCCAGCCACCACCATTATTCAGGAATCTTTTGGTTGCAAGTGACAAAAACCAAATTCAATCTAGCCTAAGCTTCCCCCCTAAAAAACCAAAAGCAGTTTTTTTTAAAGTAATATTTTAGATCAAAATTTCAAGGAAAGTATGAAAATCCAAACCCTGGGAAAGGCAATAATCTTGAGAAACAACAGGAACGAGGGTTTCGGATACCATCAGCTAGCTCACCCATTAGCTCTGTGCACATTCACTTGTGAATTCTTTGTGTGTGTGTGTGTGTGCACATGTGCATGCTAAAACTACACAATGTGTAGCTTCAGGCCTGATTCTTTTGAGGTCAAGCTCAAAACTCCTACATAAGGGAGTTCACCTGGTTTGGGATAGCATCTACACCCCTGAACCAAACAAAAGTAGTCAGAGGGCCAGGTCAGAACCTGGCAGCATCAAAGATAATCATGGAAAAGTAGAGAGGCTCAGGAAAAGGGCATGAGACAGGAAATCCTATTGGAGCCTGCATATCAGTTTATGGTTTAGCCATCCTTAAAATTGCCTGTCCCAATCCAATCGGTCACAGTTGAGAATAGTCATGTTTTACTAAACATGTCCCACTAAGGACTGCCCATTGAGCTGGGGCTGATGGTGGTAGAGGGATTCTACTAGACTTATCCAAAGCCTACTCAGAATCTCAGAACTATAGAAGCCCTTAGATGTAGCACTCAACCCCCTTACAGCCACATGTAAAGGCTAAGGCCGAGAAAGGCTGTGCAATAGAAATTATTGGCACACTCTTCATCATGAGCCTTTTCTCTCAAGCAACCTTACTCAGGCCCTGGCTAGTTGACAGTTCCGCCCCAACCTACTCAAGGATCACTAAGGAAATATTCTCATAGGAATAATTTGCCATGAAAGAACTAGTATGAGCCCTACTCATCAGCCATTTAATTTCATTTCATTTTTCCATATCCACAGAGACCACCCATTGTCCACTTACATTTGGCCTCCATTTCTTCTTCCATCATTACCAGGAATAGAGTTGGTGTCCATGTTCGTTTTACCTGTAATGAAGCTCAGAGATCCAGAGATTGAATTAATGTTTATTGCTATCCTGTCTCAGGTTCCTAGAAGAATTTTCTATTCTGTCCATCATTATCAGAGCTTGCAAATCAGTGGCCCACTGGTCAACTCTGGTCTGCAGACCTGCATTGTATGGCATATACAGTATTTTTTAAAATCTGAATTACTTGCCAACATTTAAAACTTAGGAAATTTATACATAAATATGCACATTTCCAGCTTCTCATGAAAACTTGGAAAATCTGGCCACACTTGACCTCCACCCACACATCAGTCCTCCTGGCAACAATAGACTAAAGCTGAGAGTGGTTGCCCCTTCAGTGGGACATGTGCTCTCAGGGCACCCTCTATTGTCTTAAATCCACTTCCCTCACTACCTTTACTCATTACCTGTCTGGCCCCTATAAGCCTTGGAGTTTGAGACCTCTGCCTTCAATGGTTTTGGACTTCCACTGTTTGTAACAAAGCTGGTGTGTTTATCTTCCATCTTAAATCATTCTTTTGGGGACCAGTTAGGTATAAGTTATAAAACATTATTTTTTAAAGAGAGTAATACAAAACCTTTGATAGCATCACTATACCTTCGGGGTAAAGTCCAAACTCTCAGCATAACATTTCAGACTCATGCTCAAGCACAACTCATGCTTCTCATCTCTGAGAAGAGGAAGATGTGCTTCATAATCTAACTCCAAACTGTGTTTCCAGACCACGGTCTGCCACAGCCCAGCATGTGTGTGCTGTAACAGCCACACCGGCCACTCTTCATTTCCCAATCACGCTGTTCTGATTTCCTGCCTCTGTCACAACTCATGCTCCCTCTGCCTGGAATGTCATTTGCCTGGCCAGCCAACTTTTCTGACCCCTGCACATCCCAGATGCAATGCCATCTCCTCTTCATAGCTCTTCCAATCATATGCCTGCCAAGGGCCACCTGCTAACCTATACAGTGCCTCAGTGGAAAGTTTCTAAATGCTCTCCTTCTATCTGCCAGAAAACTGTCCTAGTAACTATACGCATTTTTGATGCCTACAGTGTGGATGGCTTCTACTTGAATGTGTCACTGTTGTACAGTGCATGACCTGCGTGGCTTTATATAGCAGTCCTGCTCCTGCCAGGGAAAAATCAGCAACTCTCCTGTGTTCCCACAGCAATGTCCACACCTCTGTCATAGAATAGAAAACACCATAGCATAATGAACTGCCTAAGTCTGCCATCCCTACAAACAGGTCATGAGTTCCCAGGGGGCAGTAACCACAACTTGATGATTTCAGTATTCTCAGGACACATGGAAGGCAGTCCACAATGGGCATCTAATCAGTTTGTCAACTACTGAATTGCAGATACCCAGTAGCTGGATGGAATGGATTGAAAGTAGCAAGATCAGACAGTCCAAAGACATAATTAGAGGGGAGTGGAGGGTTCAGCTGACAACCAGCTCATGGACAAAGGGGCCCAAAGAACCACTTAGAAGCAACTGGCTTTGAATTGTCAAGAACTATATTAGACTTAGAGATCTGTAATCCCATTAAAAGAGAAATCAAGAAAACTGAACTAAAATGTGTTGTGTTATTCCATTCTCAAAATGGATTTTTTTAATATTTTCCTGATTCCTAACACAATTAAATAGCTTCAGCTGACAGTAATCTTACTTAAATGAAAACATGATTTAACAAAATGATATTTTATGAGCTATAAACCAAGCAAATATTTGGCATAACATGGAGGGAAGAGAGAGGATAAGAAGGGTAAGGAAGGCAAAAGAAGGCTGCTTCTGGGGGTGTACATGGGCTTATTTCATAGTTGTTCTACCTCCAGATAGGGTTTATGGCTGACCAAAGGGATGGATGTGGAGAAAGAGGTCAAGCAGCTTTAAAGCAAAAGACAGGGTAAGACACACGGGTCAACACTATCAAGGCACCAAGCTTTGCTCAACAGAGACAACAGCAGGACTAGGGTGAGCTCTGTGAGCAGACACCACTGTTGACCACAGAACACTTCAGCTGACAGGGCCTTTCTCTGCAGCCCAAATGTGTGTACTCCAGGGCACATCCTCCAGGGGAACACTTCCAGGACTTAGTAGGATCTAGGGCAATTAAGGTGGTATCTTGTCCCTCTGAGATTAGGAATTCTTAAAATCAGTCACATCTGAAGCGAAGGCCCCATCTTCCAGCTTGACTAGGGGCTCAGTATTTCATTGCCTCTAGCCCTAGAGAAACAATCCAGGCTCCAACTTGCTCTTTGTGGAACTTCCCTTCCAACAGTGCTGAGACTAAGGTTTGATACACTTATGCTGCATCCTGTGGTCTACTGTTATTTCTCTTTCTCCTTTGCCCATGCCTAATCAGAAGAGTCAAGAGGTGTTTTTCTTCACCACTGTGGCTGGTGCCTTTAAACTTCCTCTCATCTGCCCTGGGCTGAAAGAGAAGTTCTACCACCCTTTCCTTGACGGGAAAGACCATGGTGTCTCTAGGGCAGGGTCCATTCCTAAAATTCAACCCTCTTTAAGAACAAGACCAATCTCTTGCCCCACCTCAGTCCATCCTTCTTAAACCATGGCTCTGGCCATGTCACTCCTCTGCTTGGGGATTTGCTGTGCACCAGGCTCCATACTCAGTGCTTTACATGTAATTAATCATGCAATCATCACCTAAGCCCCATTGGGCAAGTACTATTATTACCCCCATTTCAATTTCACAGGTGATGCTTAAAGCAGTTAATGAACACACACAAAGTTACATCACTGAATGGGTGGTGGATCCAGAATTTGAAACAAAGGCTAAACCAAAACTTCTCAAGACCAGTACTAGGCTGTGGGATCTTGTTAAAATGCAGATTTTGATTCTGTGAGTCTGGGGTGGGCCTAAGATTCTGCATTTCTGAAAAGCTCCCAGGAGATGCTGATTCTGTGGTCCCCAGACCATGCTTTAAATGGCAAGGCTTTAGAGTTTTCTATTTCTCAGAGGAAAGACCCAATAATTATGGTTCTTCTGTCTTAGAAGCATGAAGACTTCTAGCATATATAACTCCTCTGATCCACCAGTTAGGGGTATCATTTACCAAAATCCATGGTGGTCAAGTAATGGGCATGTGTCTCCCAAGCTTCCTAAGAAATAACAGAGAGAAGAAGCTAATAGGAAATAATCACCCCCAAACCCATTATAGCCATTCAATGTTCCTTTCATCTCTCTCCATCAAATATCTTACCTTTGCTCTATGAGTCACAGTCAAATAAAGGCTAAGAGTTCAGTTCTAAGTAGTCTCCCCTTGACTATGAAGCAAGCACTAGGGTAGCCACTCCTTTCACTCACAGCTGCTTAGATGGTCCCAGCCAGCAGACCAGAGGAATGCTGGACTCCATATCACAAAGACTTTAGGCCAACACTAAATTCCACTGAGACAGTAAAAAATTACTACCAAAATCCATTTATACAAGTTTTGAAGTCAGTGAATAACCAGGTAATTGCTATAACTGTGTCTTCCTTAAATGGAGATTAGAAAAAGTCAAATTAAAAAAACAAGTACATTGAGGGTAGCAGCAGGTCAGGTGTGTGTTCATCTTCACAAGAGTATTCATCATGACCTTCAAAGTTTCCTTAGCTAGTTTATGTAAAGGTGAGGACAAAAACCTTCTTTAAAGTGTGTCCCTAACTTCAGAGGTCACCCTACCAAACTGGAAGTTAACAATAGGCTTTGATCATCTTTTTATGGATCCTTTTTCTTTAGAAAACATGAAACAACCTTTCAAATGTTTCAGAGACTTACAGACAATGAAGAGCTCCCATTTCTTACTTAAACATTATGCAGGAAGCAAACCATAGGTAAAGGTATTACAGTGTGAAATCTCAACAAACTTATTGCTGCCAGCAGAGGCTAGTATGCAAAGCTTTGACCAGAGCTTTGATAATTAAGGATGTTGCATTTCCTCTAAACAACGTTGTTGTGGTATCTTTAAAGGAGGAATTCTACAACTTGCCTGAATCTTCTTAGTTCCACCAAATCTCTGAGTTGAAAACTAATAATTAATTAACAATGAAGGATGTCTTGCTGCCCATCACAGTGACTAGCACTGTCATCTCTGAGAAGAGGAAGATGTGCTAATGTGGCAGGCTCCATAATCCCCCAGCTTTCAGTTTAGCACCTGATGTGTGAGGCAAATCCCTTCTCGGGACAATCTGGCAAGTAGAGATGGAAGGGGCTAGCCATAGCTCTCTGGAGCTAGGGCAGAGAGGCAACCCACCAATGGGACAGAAGTCCATGGTCCAGAAGCTCAGTAACCAGTTCCCTTGAGTCATTCCGTTGTCTTCCTCTGAAGTGTGAAGTGCTCCTCTCATTAACTCAGCTTAATTCTATGCAAACTTACTGAATATCTGCCATGTGCAAAGCCCTTCCCAGGACTCTGGAGATTAACAAGCTAAATTCCTCAAAGGGGTGTGGCTGCTGAGTCAGTGAAGCACAGAAAAATAGTCCTGTTACCTGTCACTAAGCCGTATGGCCCTAGTCCTGGCAGGGTTGTTTACTATTCTTCCCTCTTAATAAATTATCCATCTCGTTTCAAGATCTATAACCATAAATATACACACACATGTGGGCAGACATACTGCAGACCTACCTTTCAAGTGATTAATGCCCAGAGCCACCTACCTGCCTGGCATGGAACTGGCTTTTTCAGGATGGGAGGAGGGGAAGATGGGGCATTTGTTGAAGTCACTTAGAGGAATCTGTCCAACCATGGCCGGTAGAACAATCAGAGGTTAACAGAAGAGTTAAGACATAAAAGGCAGCTGTCTGGTACCAGGAGCCCTGAATTCTAGCCTAGCCCTGCCATGGACTTGCTGTGTGACCTTGAGCAAGACCCCCCCTTGGGGAAACTAAAGTGCCTATCTGCTAAGAGAGGGGCTCAGATTGGATGATGTTTGCTCCTCACTGCACTACCAGCCCCCAGTGCAGTACCTGCAAATGTTTATTGCCTGAAAGATCTGCCACAGGCCCTTCCATTGCTGACATTCCAGAATGCTGTGGAATCATTCCCCTTGGACCCCTAGCTGCCTTCACAGCTAGGGCATCTAATAATAGAATCTTCACTTGAATGGGGATTTTAAAAAAATTAAGTGATGACCATTTGAGTTTCTCTTTTTTTTTTTTTTTTTTTTTTTTTTTGAGACAGAGTCTCACTCTGTTGCCCAGGCTAGAGTGAGTGCTGTGGCGTCATTCTAGCTCACAGCAACCTCAAACTCCTGGGCTCAAGTGATCCTGCTGCCTCAGCCTCCCGAGTAGCTGGGACTACAGGCATGCGCCACCATGCCCGGCTAATTTTTTGTATATATTTTTAGTTGGCCAATTAATTTCTTTCT
>CAUYRT010101418.1:0-73403 GCA_963574885.1 Lepilemur ruficaudatus | reverse complement strand
CTCCTATGTGTCCCTTACCCAGCTTTGACAAATCTTAATTTTTTTCCATATTTGACTTTGATTTATTTTTATTTATCTATCTATTTATTTATTTATTTTTTTGAGACAGAGTCTCACTCTCTTGCCCGGGCTAGAGTGCCACGGGATCAGCCTAGCTCACAGCAACCTCAAACTCCTGGGCTCGAACGATCCTTCTGCTTCAGCCTCCCAAGTAGCTGGGACTACAAGCATGTGCCACCATGTCTGGCTAATTTTTTTCTATATATTTTTAGTTGGCCAATTAATTTCTTTCTATTTTTTAGTAGAGATGGGATCTTGCTCTTGCTCAGGCTGGTCTTAAACTCCTGACCTTGAGTGATCCACCTGCCTCGGACTCCCAGAGTGCTAGGATTACAAAAGTGAGCCACCGTGCCCAGCCTGTTTTCAAGAATATTTATAAGTATACAAGCACATGTTTTAACTGCATCTTTCTAGCGTTAAAAAATGATATTAGAATTGTCAAATGATTCCAGTTGTTGGTCACACATACTTCTAATAAGTAGAATAGAATCCTTATTGATCATACCTCTGACTTAGAGAAGGTTTTGGTTTTGGAAGGTGCATATATTTGACTTAAAGAAGTCAACAAAAAAATGGAATTTCTTACCAAGGTTCTAAAGTTATTCACTCCAATAATAAAAAAAGTTATTTCATATCAGGGCATAATTAATATTGAATGTGGAAATACCTTTTTTGAAGTCACTGGTATATAATACTTGTAGCAAGTGAGGTTTGCTTAAACCTAGAGGAATATTTAAGATTCTGAGAATAATTAGTTCTCTTTTAACCTATTTTAACATAGGTATAATTGAAGTAAAACCTGAAGAGATGTGCACATACCATTAGTAGCATATACAATCTGGGCTCTTCCAAATATAGGATAACTATTTCAGCAGCATAAAATGTCTGGTTCATAAGTCAAAATTCAAGGACTCTGTAATCTGTGAAGCAATATATTGTCAGTGAGATAGGACTAGGACAAGACTTCTTGCTTCAATTCTCTGATTAAACCATCTGTTCAAAACACTCTAAATAATTGACTCACAAAGATGATATTATTAGAAATTAAATATTTCCTTTTATTTCCAAGAACAATTATTTTACTGAGAAATCTAATAGCAAGAATAAAAAGAGTCTCAAATTTTGACAAAGGATATTTTAGTAGGAACTTGACTTGAATTTTCATCAATAATTAGGGTATTCGAATATTGTTCTTGAAATAAAAATGAAACTATGTGCTTTAGTAAATAGCCACTGTTTCCAACAATCTTCCAATATTGTCATATGCAATTTATTCTATTCAATAGTACATTTTAAAATATGACTTTGGCAGGTGTAATATGGTTAGGAAAACAAAAATCACTGTAATTTTTACAACAAAAGCTAGCTTATTGAAGAGGCGACTGAGTTTTGTAAAGCTACTCTAAGCAGTTGAAAGCTATCCATATTGAAAATATGTATAAATAGATTCCAAAATCTCTTTTTTTCCATCAGGAGGCTCTAAGACCTGTAACAATCAATAAGGCAGTAAGTGGGAAAGTGCTATAAATTATTAAAATTTTGGTTCCTACAGATTTAATGAATTAAATTGATATTAAGCTCACTACTCAAAATTTAATCTAAAATCTCTAGTTATTCATTTTATGGGATACTATGAAGAGTTTTATCTGACTTCATCCCTCATCCCTTTGATAATTGTAGAATGCTGTTACACTGTTTTCTGTTTCCTAAGGTCAAACATCTTATGTCCCTCTAAGTGAAGTTTGTTAGAATCAATAGCCCCTTTTATGCGTCTCTATCCTTTAGAAAATGTTTAAGTTTTATAAACTTTAGATTATAGTAAAATTGCACCTAAAAATTTATAGTGAATATAATGGGTATTTATTTTATTAAGCATGCATTAGACTTCTAAGAAGTTAATGCCTTACTGCATACTGGTGGTGGTTTATTACAGCAGTTTCATAAATATCTCCACTTTTCAAATCAGATGCCAAACCTGTGTTGATGCCTCACTCCTTTAGTACAGTTCAGAGACATCTTGTCATTAGTGACAGACAGTGACAAATGACTATTGGTGCTATGACATCATATTGACTAACAGAGTCATCCATACCTTACCCGTCATTTGTGGAAACCCATTGCCAGATTTATTAAGACAGTTCGTGTTAATGTGTTTTTAACTGAACACTTTTAGCTTAGAGGAAATTCTCTAATTGACTGTTATCTAAATTCTTATATAGAAGAAATTCTCTATTTTCAGCTCTCTGCTTAGCTGTCAACTTTTCAGAGAGGCCTTCCTTAGCCATCTGATCTAAAACAGTATCTGTTGACTCCCATGTCCACCAGCACCCGTCCCTCTACTCTGCCTTAATTTATTCCCTATAGCACTTACTGCCACCTAAACTAGTTATTCTTTTGATTTGTTTACTTCTTCAACTAGAATGAAAGCTCTATGAGGACTGTCTCCAGAAATTGTGTATTTTCTGTACTTTTGTATCAAAAATTATGTAACATTGTCAGGTATGTAGAGGGCACTCAAATAATCATTTGTTGACTAAAAGAATGCATAAATTCTACAAAAATATTTGTCTGTTTTTGGATTTTTTTCTCAGTTTAAGGCAGAGAGTAGGAGAGTTAGGTACATAAAACCTCACCTGTTTTGTCTTTGGAAATAGGTGATCTGATCTTATGTTAATGAGCTGTATACCATCAGGATAATTGGTTATGTCTAAAATGTCTTCTTGAAAATGGCAGGAAAGCTTTGATTAGAGATGGCTAAGGTGCAGAGAAATGCAGATATCCTAACATTTTACGGCCAGTTCTCATTTCCTGATTCAATGATATTTAAAATACAAAACTGGATTTGAAAATATCAAATGAAGTGATTGTGTTATACATTCTAGTGGATGCTACTGGTCATGGACCCAGATCCTCTGTACCAGCAGGTGCATTGATCCCATAGCTGCTATGCATGTTGGCCGACAACAAACCAGATACCTTTCACCCAAATAATTGCACCCAACCAAACAGAATCTCAGGAGGCTTTTCCCTCCCCATCTAATTAACTAATGATTAACTGGCAGGGAGTCTAAAAGACGGTCCCCCTTGCCTAAAGGTGGAGCTATAATGAGTGGCCTGTAATGAGTGTTCCTTATAGGATGTGACTAAAGCTAGTCTCCAACTGAGACCACATTCTTGTTTCATTAATTTTCCCTCTGCCACACACTGCTTTCCTCATTCCCTGTCTCCTGTATCCTCCAGTAAATAAATCACTGAAACAAGAATTATTTGAAAAGTTCTTACCAAGTACAGCCCCAATCTCAATATTTTTGGCTGGTTTTTAGTACCTTGTATATTGATCTAAAGTTCATATATTTGCTTGATTATTTTAAGTCCTGCTATGATCAAAATTGATTCAAAGCATATGGTGAAGTTAGACCTATAGGCCAGAAGCAGATGGGCAGTGAATCAGGTTAAATCCGGTACCATTTGTGTAGCATTGTAGACCAACAATTAGCTGATATTTGCCCAAGGATTTCTTGTATAATGCTAAAAATGTAAGATCTAGCTTTCTAGTAAACTAGTACAATGTCTGAATGCATAAACAGATAGATACAATATTGATATATAGAATTTTATCAATATTATGATTACCAGTTCATCAGAGAATACCTTAATTTGTATATTTCCTTTATTCAGTTTGTTCTAATGATCAACCAGTTAGGATATGGATTTCTGGTGCTCTAAATCACTGGAGCAGTGTCCTGAGGCATTTTATCTCTGTACCTCCTGTGTATGATACAATTCTTCTGAATGCTCAAGCAGGAATCCAGGGGCAATGTACTCTGCATACATTTCTGGGCTTGATTCTGGTGGATTTTCAAGGATAGTTACTTTTGATCAGTGCATATTAAATTGCAATATATTAGAATCCCTTGGAGGAACTTCTCAAAAATAAAAATGTCTAGGTCTACCACCGAAATTGTTAATATGAATTATCTAGATTGTGGCTTAAGAATCAGTAATTTTTTTTACATCCCACAGATTATTCTAATTGTGCATTCACAGTTGGGAAGCACTTCTTAGGGTGGTTTTCTAATCAAAAAGTAGGCATGCTAAGTTCCCTCAGAACACTGCAGTTAGCTCTTCTTAGATCAGTAGAACTTTGTCCTTTTAATCTTACCATTCATTAATCTTTTGCAGTGTGTATTTAAAGTGTTCCACTAATTCCACTGTCAAGAATTCCCTCCTTCATTTACAATGGTGGTTCTCAACTTGGGGCTTTTTGCCCTTCAGGAAACATCTGACAATGTCTTGAGATATTTTTGATTTTTGAAGCTCTAGTGGTGCCACTAACATCTAATGAGTAGAGGCCAGAGATTCAGGTAACTCTCCTACCATGGACAGGACAGTCCCCATATGCCAAACAAAGCATTATCTACTTCAAAATGTGAAAAATGCCAAGGTTGAGAAATTCTGGTTTACGCAGAACATTTATTTCAGATGTTTGTCTTTAAATTTCTATGATATCTATAAAAATATGACTAGTCATGGTCTTTCTTAAGACCTCTTCTTTATGCAAATGAAAGGCATCCCATCTGTAATAAAACAGATAAAACTAAACTAGCAGCTATTAATTAGATATCCAATTCTGTTCATAAAATTGAAACTTCTGTGCAATGACTGGTGGAACTATAAGACGTGTACTTTCAAAAGTCACTAGTTTGAGTGAAAAACAATATTTGGCTCTCTTGAGCTCTCTGGAGTACACTTCATTCAGGGTCATCTCTTTGATTTTATTCAAGATAGAAAGAGTAAAAGCCACTTAGAGTGAATCCTTGATAGAATGTTACCAACATAAGACTCTTCAATGTGCCCTCAAGTAATCTTTAAAGCAGATAAGATGTTCGGGTTCCAGCAGGAAATCAATCCATTTGTTATTGTGGTAGTGGATTCACACTGCTGGCTATTGCCTAACTCTTCTCTCCTTGCCCTTTAAAGAGTTCAGGTCTCAAATGTATACATAATTTATGTTTCCTTGTACTCTTTCCCTTTCAGAACTTTGCTGGCCCAACTCCATGTATTTATTGCTTTTGAGGCTTTTTAATAATCCAACTTCCACCTCACTTCCCCATCCCAGCCACCAACACAGGAGTAGGCACTTGGCCCAAGCTTGATCAATCTATGCTCCCTTGCTGACTGTGCGAGGGGAAGACTCATGGGGCTTCTGAAGACCTTCTCTAGGTTCCACATCTCCTGCTTAACCCTAGTTCCTCTTCCTCTTCTTGGTCTCCAATTCCTGCAGTATCATTTTTCCCAATAAAAGCTATTTTTATGTATATGAATCAGAATCCTAATGGATTTTAATTTTCTTTCTAGGAGAAAAAAATGTTTATGTACTGTTAATGTGCTGCTTACCATCAGCGTGTGAACTTGGACAGGATATTTACTTTCTCTATGCCATGATTTTCTCATTATAAAGTGAAAATAAATCTGTAATGCAATAATAATAATAATAATAACTATCTCATAATGCTGTTGTGAGATAATCTACATCAAGTACTTCACAACATCCTCGCGCACAGTAAGAAGTAAATGTTATCATTGTTATATTATTATATGAATTACATTTAATTTTCCAAGTATTTTGAAACTGGCCATTTAACTGAATTATCTTAATTAAGTATTTTTGGAGTTAATTCTCTTGGAGTTCTTAAGTAGAAAATCATATTGTCTATAATGAATAGGAATTTAATTCTGTTTTCTACTTTCATACCCTACATTTTTCTTGTCTTAATATATTCTTTGAAAATTTCAAAATTTAGAAATTTTACTAAAGTCATATTATTCTTTCTTAGTTCTTGGCAAAATCTTAAGTCTCAAATTTCCAATTTTTCTTCAACTCTTTAAACTTTTCAATTGTGATTGAGAACATTGATAAAATAAATCAAAAGAGACCTAAATAAATGAAGACAGATACCATGTTTAAGGATTGGATATGCAACATAGTAAATATGTCCACTCTCCATAAAGATATACATGTTTTCACAAGATTCCTATTAAAATCCAAGCAAGGTGTTATAGATGCAATTATTCTAAAATGTACAGTTGACTCTTGAACAATGCCAGATTAAGAGTGCTTATCCCCTGTGCAGTTAAAATGCCATGTATAACTTTTGACTTCCCCAGAACTTAACTACTAATAGGCTACTATTGACCAGGAGCCTTACCAATAACATAAGCATTTTATTAATACATATATTGCATGTTATATGTATTATATATTGTATTTTACAATAAAGTAAAGTAGGGAAAGGAAAATATTATTAAGAAAATCATGAGGGAGACAAAATATATTTACTATTCATTAGGTGAAAGTGGATCATCATAAAGGTCATCATTCTTTTTATCTTCACATTGTGTAGCCTGAGGAGGAGGAGAAAGTGTAGGAATTGGTCTTTCTCTCTCAGGGATGGCAGAGGTTTGGGAGGTGGAGGATGTGGAAAAGGAGGCAAGAGAAGCAGGAACATTTGGTATAACTTTTATTGGAAAAAATTCACATGTAAGTGAAACCACATAAATTAAACCTGTGTTGTTTAAAGATCAATGTATATGGAAAGGCAAAAGAACTAGGATAGCTAAAACAATTTTGAAAATAAATACTAAGGGGAGAAATCTATTCAATTTCAAAACATTATGTAGCTACAATACTCAAGACTGTGTGCTATTGGTGGAAAGGACACATAGATTAATGGAACAGAATAGGGAACCCAGAAATAAAACAACAGCAATATGCTCAATTGATATTTGACAAAATTGCAAAATCAATACAATGTAGGAAGGATAATCTTCCCAACAAATGGTGTTGGAATATTTGGCTTCTTTAGAAAGAAAAAAAGGGACCTAGATATAAACTTCAAGCCTCATACAAAGTTAACTCAAAATGGATCATAGACTTAAATGTAACACAAATAGAACTAGTGGAAATTTGTTGAGATCTAGGATTAGGCAGAGTTCTTAGAGTTCTTTGGTCCATGATTTTATGGACCAAAAGCATGATACATAAAATTTAAAAAAATGATAAATTGAACTTTGTTAAAATGAAAACCTTTTGTTCCACAAAAGACCCTGTAAGGAGCATGAAAAGACATGCTACAGAGAAGGTGAAAATAAATGCAAACCATGTATCTAAAATAAAACTATTGTCTAGAATACATAAAAGACTTTCTAACCTCAACCATAACAACAGCAACAACAAGAACATAAAGACATCCATCAGAAAAAGGACAAAATATGTGAATGATATTTCACCAAATAGAATATACCAGTTGCAAAAAAGCACATGAAAAGATGTTTAACATTATTAGCTATTAGAGAAATACAAACTAAACCCACAAACGAGATATGACTGTAAATCTATCAGAATGGCTAAAATAAACAATAGTGACAACACCAAATGCTGATGAGGGTGCAGAAAAATTGTATCACTCATATTTTTTTTAGTGAAGATGTAGAAGAGTACAGTCACCCTGAAAAACAGTTTGATAGTTACTTAAAAATTAAGCATGAAATTATCACATGGCCAGCCATTGTATTCCTAGGCATTAACTTACGTTCATGTAACACCCTGTATAAATCTCCAGATAATTATGCTCAGTGAAAAAAGTCCACCCCAAAAGGTATCTCACACTGTAGGATTCCATTTCTATAACATTTTTGAAAAGACAAATTTGTGGAGATGAAGAACAGATTCGTGATTGCCAATGGTTAAGGTATGGGGAGGGTTGTGAGGATATAAGGGCAACAGGAGGCATCATTGTAGTGATGGAAATGTTCTGTATGCTGATTGCATCAATGTCAATATTCTAGTTGTGATGTTGTACTAAAGTTTTGCAAGATATTACCATAGGGGGTAAATGGGTAATACATACATGGAATCTCTTTGTATTAGTTCTTATAACTGGATGTGAACCTACAATTACCTCAAAGAAAGCTTAATTAACAACAAATAATAGTCTTTAAAATATGAATTATAAATGAAAATGATTTGATTTCCATCAAAGAAAGACTCATGGTTAGATAAAAATTATTCATCATGCAACTCAAGATTAGTAAAAATATAATTTTACAGAATTTCTAGAAGTTTTTAATATAATGAGTATTGTTAGAAGTAGTTTAGTTTACTCTGTGATAAGCTAAATTTGTATCATATCATAGTTCATAGTAAAAGACTTTGCTAATTTGATTGCAAAGAAAAATTCTTTTTTTTCTCTCTTTTTTTTTATTTCAGTATATTATGAGGGTACACATGTTTAGGTTACATATATTGCCTTTGCCCCGCCCTAGTCAGAGATTCAAGCCTGTCCATTTCCCAGATGGTGCACACCGAACCCATTAGATGTGTATGTACCCATCCCCTCTGCCCTCCTCCCATCTGCCCGACACTCAATGAGTGTTATTAATATATGTGCACTTAAGTGTTGATCAGTTAATACCAACTGGATGGTGAGTACATATGCTGCTTGTTTTTTCATTCTTGTGATACTTCACTTAGTAGAATGGGGTCCAGCTCTATCCAAGATAATACGAGAGGTGCTAAAAATTCTTTACAACACATTCTTTCAATCACCATCGATGAAAACGTTTGTCTAATTTATACGCTATTTATATTTAATTGGTAGGAGATAATCACAACCCCAGTATTATTTAATATCCCTTTTAACTTTGTATCTGAACTTTCAGAAGAGTTCCCCAAATAAGTGACAGAACCCCAAACAACCACTTGATATTTGGTAGAAGAGGGTAAGGTTGAAAATGTGAAGCTATATGGTTCTTCTCTTCCTCCTATAGAGATCAAAACACTTTTTTTCCATTTCCTCATTTATGATAGCAAGTTTAGCTTCAACTCTGTTTCATTTACTAATATTACAGAAATAAAACATGATTTTTTTCTGAGTATTGGAGTAGGAAAAAGGGATGTTGCTATTTCATGGGGCTCCTTGTAAATTAGCTATTGCTACTGTTTATAGTTTTAGCTAATTTTTAGTCATAGCTAATAAAAGTGATAGCATTCTCATAGTCTGCAAAAGCACATTACCAACAGCTCACTGACTAGAAATGGCTGGTGCTCCATGAATATACATGATTAAAACAAGTAGTAATCAGTAATGGAGAGGCATGGGAGGCAGTTAGAGTTATAAAGAATTTTGCTCAAAAAAGAAATTGTGCAAAGACATAGTTAAAACATAAAAAAGAAAAAAAAATGAAACTGGCAGGGAATACCAAATGGGAGAACTGAAGAAATAACTTTCTCACATGTTTCAAAAAAAAACAAAATCTAACTCATTTTTGTTTCAAAGTAATTTTCACAAAAGGAAAACAAAACTGTCATTTTGACAGAAAGCATTTGTTCAAAAGAATATTATAGAGGTCTGCACAAGGCAAAGCAAATGCAAGCGCTTGGCTACAAGAATTTATTTTGTCATCACGAAAACGCCTGTCTTTGGCAAAAAATCATTATGACAGTGTTGAATCAAATGTTTATTTAAAGATGGTTGTTTTATACATCAAACTGCTGTGGTTATTTGCTGCTCAAGCATATTTAACAGAGAACGTTAAACATATTGAATATTAAAAACAGAATAGAGTAATATTTGCTCTCACATTTGGTAACATATTTCTTATTATAAATGTTTAAATCCTTTTAAATGAACAATTTATCATTTATGAATTATTAAACACGTTTTCTTCAATGTCCCCTTTCCATGGTCTCTAGTCCAACATTTTATTATTAAGTGCTATTTTAAATCATTTTAGGGTGATTAGTCAACAAGAAATTTGAATTCAGGAATTTCTAATAACATACTTAATTTTTTAATTTTTCTATAAAGTTTTATTCCCTTTATTAGAATAATTTAAATATTATAAAACTATGTGAAATTTTCTCCACTTTCAAATGATATTTTTCAGATTTTTTTTAACTTTCAGTTTCCAAATGTTAGCTATTCACCTTCAATGCTTAAGCTGTGCATATATATATTTAAAATACCATTATGGTTTGCTGAGCAATCTCGAAACACGTGTTGCTGCCCAACCAGGTTCATTTGCCCGCTGCCCAAGAGGAAGCCAATACTCTGAGATAATAGGATTTACCATAGAGAAAGAGTTTTTAATTCCTCATAGCACTCAGCAGGGAAATGGGAGGAATTTCTCAAATTCTCCTACCCAAGAATTTGGAGAGACAGGGTTTTTAAAGACAGTTTGGCACAGGCAATTGAGTCTGCTATTTGGCTGGGTTTGGGGAGAAACCATAGGGTTGTAGAAATTGTCTTCTTTGCTGATCAGGTTCTTGGGTGGAGGACACAAGACCAGTTGAGTGAGTTCTTTGGTATGGGCCACTGGTCTGGGTGGGTCAGCCGCTCCACTGGAATGCGGGACCTGGAAGATATCTCAGAAACTGCCCCTAGGTTTTAAAAAGGGGATTTTATCTATGGGAGAAAGCTAAGAATCTTTATGACCACCAGCCATGTGGCTCCAGAGTGACCATTATAGAGAAGCAACCCGGGGGACAATGGCTAGTTATTACTATTATTTTTAGCTAGGCCCTTATCACAAAGGCCCTTATCAAAGTTCTCGCTTTGCACCCCTTTATCAATTTGTAAAGGCGGTTTCACATATACAGAAGATTAATTTATGTGTTCTATGAAATCGTCCTCCAAATAGCTATCTATAAATATATACAATAGCTTAATACTTAGAGAAGGATAACCTCTTCCAAATTATTCATTCACATAAATGAACTAAAACATACTGATTTTCATAGTATTTATAATAATGAAAAGTTCTTTTATTTTTCTCCCTGCTTTTGTCCTCCCTCATTGCTCCAACACAGTATTTTGTATGCCCCTGGTTCTATCCCTGTCTTTTATTTGGAGACCACTCATTGTCACAGAAATCTCCCTCATTGTCTTTAAAGACAGTCTTAAGGAGAATCAATTGTCATTGTTTTCTCCAGTTGCAGGAAAAATGGAGTGACTAGACTAGGCTCTCAGCAAGGCAGCACTTCCTTTGTCAGCTGGTGCATGCCAACCTCTTGCCAAATCTTTCACCCAGCTTTAATATGTACACAGAGTCTCGTTTCATGGAAGAAATGATACAGACAATGGGGTGAAATGTTATTCATGAAATACAACCATTTATTCATTGTCTAGAAGACGAAGCTCTGATTGGAAGTTTAAAAAGTATTTTCTCTGCTGTTTAAGATGCCAAACAATAGCGGGCTTTCATACTGGTAGATAAGTTGGGAACAACTGGAAATCACTCTTTCTGTGAAAAATGTTTAAAGAGCAAAGCATGCACATATAGGGAGAAATTGAGCCTGATTATGTCCTCTTAAGTGAAAGAAGATGAAAAGTTCCAAATCTTGCAGAAAGAAAATTTGTGGTCAGATAAGTGTAACCGCTGGCAAAAACAATTTAATCAACCGTTCTTCCCAAGATGTTTATGTGACTTCTGAAAAACAGAGCACTTTTCTAACAAAGACTGTACTGCTTCCACTGTGAACAGTACCAGCTAGTCATATCCTGATGTGTCATAGAGGACAGACAAGGACTAAGACCAACACAAAAGGAAAAAGAAGAAAACGGAAGCATTGATGATCAGTTAGTTGTTCACAGCAGTGATTTTTTTAAAAATTCCCTTCTACATCTAAGCAATAGGATGACTCCTAACAATGCTCAACAAAACACTGCAGAAAATTGTTTACCTTGAAACAAAAAAGAAGATCATTCATTTCAAAGCAAAACTGCAATGCACAGCATTTTACAGCAAAACTCAAACCATGTAAGCATTAAAGAATTTCTTTGCACAATAGGAAGAAAAAATGTTAGCTAGAGAGTTCCACTTTTGACCTACTAAGTCTAAGCTTGTATGAAAGGCAAGAGAACTCTGAGGGGAAGAAAAATTAAAAAGCAGAGACCAGCAGTATTTGACAACAGCTAAATTCTTTAATCCAGTTCCTGTAAGATCCCATTTAGATTTCCACATGAGACATAAACAGCCATGGAAATAGTTTTCAAAAATCATTTAGGTCTATAAAATTTATGTACAGCTTGCAAAATTTGCATTGACCAAATTCACATGTAACAATTCACATTTGCCTCTTTTATCCCACTTAACCAATTCTAACTTCTATAGTCTTGCCCATAGTGAAAGAACATTCACATGTGGTTTACATACCTATACACAATAAATTAAAAAATGTTTTACTAGTTTAATGTACACAAAATATTAACAAATCATGGCATATATAAAGACATATATATATACACAAATGTGTGCATGTATTATATACTAATTATCAGAATATATACACAAATGTAGTATAAATATTACATACATATGCAAAATGTACATAGATATGTCTATATATGGTTATATATGGATATATATCTAGTTTTATGTAGGTGCACTATATATGTGTGAATGTGTGGGGGGTTATATGTGTGTATATATATATGTGTGTGTGTATATATGTGTGTGTGTGTGTGTGTGTGTGTGTGTGTGTGTGTATAAAGAGAAAGAGAGAAAGGGAGACAGAGATTGAGAGACAGAGGGGGTGGGGAGAGAGAAAGGGAAGTTCATGCCCAGCGAATAAGACAAATATGTTTACTTCTTTAGGTAAGATGTCCATCATGAGTCTATAGACACTGAGGCTATCCTCATGACAACATAAATATTTAAATTTTTAAGTGGTGACTTGCATCAATAAATGTTTATTCTTCTGCTTGCTTATTGGCTATTCATTGTAAAGAAAGGTTTATTTAATTTATAGATGACCTCTTCCAAGACTAGACAATGAAAAATACTAAGACAAATAAGGAAAAAAAATAATTAAACAGCATTTTGAACTAGCTTTGATTAATTTTTCTGAATCAATTTTTTTGTCTCATTCCACTATGAATATATATGATATAGCTTCATGGAAAAGCTATATCATAGTTTTTTTCACAGAAAAAATAAACTTTAGCGAGATACATAGTTATCTGCTACATTTGAGAGGTTCTAAGGTCAATTTCATTTATGCTAAAAATTCTTTGTAATTTAAAATTACATAAGTGGAAAGGGAATAAAATAAAATGAACAATCTCAAAAGAATTGCATAGCTATAAAAAGGAACTTACTACTGATAGGTAACATAAAACATATATTCTTCAGGTTATTTAGATCCCTTTAGCATGTTAAAATATTAATTTTGAGAAACAGATATTGAAATGACTATTAAACAAATGGGCATTGCTGGATTGAGAGGGGAAGATAAAAATTTAAAATTTAAAATGCTTATTGAAAATGCTTATTGAAAATATTTATTGAAAATTGCTTATTTAAAATGTTTATTGAAAATATTTCAAAAATCATTTTGAATACATAAAGAAACTTATTCTGACCAGGAATAACGTCTAGCATTTAAGGACTTCCTTACGTTGGGTCAGCTAGTATTGTGAATACTTTAAATCCATTAATTCATTTAATTTTCACAACAATCTTGTGAGATAGAATTTATGCTTAAACCTACTTCAAAAATAGAAAAATTATGTCACATGGATATATATAAAATATATATAAATGCATGTCACTTACCTGATTTGTTAGGATGTATGATATTTCATTGCATTCAGTGTTTAATCATTTGTGCCTAACCTGGATACACACACACACACACACACACGTATATCCACTTACATACACTAAATACAAATAGTTTCCTGGATTACAAATTGATCATTGTTACTAAGGTAATAAAACTTTTGAAACTTTTTCTTGGTTCTCATTGTGAAAATTTTAATGATGGTGCTAAATCAAACCTGTATGTTTTATATCTCTCCATCTAATTCTGGAAGCTATCTCTGAATTCATTCTGGATATATTTAGAGTATACAATGTGATAAGTTTTGACATATGTATATACCCATGAAGCTATCAAACTATGGTCAAGATTTAATAATAAACATATCTATACCCTCCAAAGTTTCCTCATGTCTATCTCTCCTGAAAGTTTCCTCATGTGCTTTGTAGTTTCTCACTCCTTTTGCTCCCTTGACTACCTATGCACAGACAACTGCTGATTACTTCCTGTCACAATGTCATTAGTCCTTTTAATTTTGGATTTTCTAATAGGCATATTATGGTATATTATTGTGATTTTAATTTGCATTTCCCAAATGACTAATGATGTTGAACATTGTTTCGTACACTTATTTGCTGCTTGTTTATCTTAGTGTGTGAGTTCAAACTTCTTTTTTCTGTTTTTGAGGGTTTTTTTATTATTGAGTTTTTATATACTTGAACCAAATTTTTTTTAATATTCTGGATACAAGTCTTTTATCAGGTAAGTGGTCCACTATTAATATGATATTTTGTTTTATCTCAGTGTCTGTCTACATCTATCATGACTGCAAATAGGGTTTTTTAATGTATTTTTCTTGTATTATGCAACCTTGCTAAATTCACTTATTAGGTCTAGCTGCGCTTTTGCAGATTCCATATGATTTTTCTGCATAAATGATTATCATCTCTGCAAATAAAGTTTATTTTCCTTTTCTTATATAAATGTATTTTAGTTGTTTTTCCTGTTTTATTGCACTGACTTGAAGCTGTAGTACAATGTTAAAAGCAAGTGGAGAGAGTGGATATACTTACCTTATTCCTAACTTTAGGGGGAAAGCAATTAATGCTTTCTCATTAAGTATGAGGTTAGTAGTAGGGTTTGGGGGAGATAGCCTTTAGAACTTTGAGAAACTCCTTGTATTCTTAGTTTGCTAACAGGGTTGTTTTATTTTTTATCATGAGGGATTTTTCTTTATTTTAACTTATTATTATTTTTTTTTGTAAAATGCTTTCGCACATCTATTGAAATGATCATATGGCTTTTTAAAATTTGTTAATACAATAAATTACATTGATCTATTATCAAATAATAAACCAAACTTGCATCCTTGCTGCAAATTCCACTTGGTTTTGATGTATTATCGTTTTTATATATTGTTGAATTTTATTAGCTAAAAATGTTTAAAGACTTTTTGCATCTATGCTCATGAGGAATATCGGCCTACATACATTTCCTTTCTTGGAATATCTCCATATGATTTTGGTATCAGAATAATACAAGCCTCATGAAACGAATAGTATTATATTTCTTCCTCTTAAATTTTTTTTACGAAAATATGGATAGAACTTTCATTGTTTTGGTAAAATTCACTGAAGTCATTTGAACAAAGACATTTCTTTGTTTGCTTTTTAAAAGGGTTTTAACTGTAAATTAAATGTTTCTTATAGACACAGTACTATTCAGGTTATTAATTTCTTATTGAGCGAGGGATAGTAGTTTGTATCTTTCATGAAATGTCTCATTTTATGAAAAATTTTATTTACACTTGGATAAATGTTTTCATAATATTCCTGCATTATAATGTTAATTCTTAATGTCTGTAAAATATGTAGCAGTATCACTTCTCTCATTCTTGATATTGATAATTTGTGTCTATTCACTTTGTTTCTTGATAAGACCAGCTGGATCAATATTTTTGATCTTCTGAAAGAACAGGTTTTGGTTCTCTTGAGTTTCTCTACTTGACTTTGTGTTTTATTTTCAATTTTATTGAATTTCACTCCAAAATTTATCAATTTGTTTCCACTGCATACTTTTGTTTCATTTGCTCTTCTTTTTCTTATTCCGATAGTATATTCTAAAGTTATGTATTTGAGACCTCCCTTTTCTTCTAACAGGTGTTCAGTGCTATAAATTTCCATCTGAGTATAATGTTATCTGCATAACACAAATTTGAATATCTTATATTTTAATTTTATTCTGCTCAAAATAATTTCTAACTTCCCTTTGAGTTTTCCTTTGACTCATGGATTATGAAGAAGAGTATTATTGGATTTCCAAATATTTGGGGACTTTCCAGGGACTTTTTGTCATTGATTTCTAGTCTAATTCTATCATGGTCAGAGAACTTATTTAGTATGATTTGAATTTTTAAAAATCCATTGGACTCATTTTATGCACCTAAATATGGTCTAGTTTGGTAACTGTTTTTTGAAGAATTTGAAAGGATGTGTATTATGTTGTTGGGTGAAGTGTTCTATAACAACCATCAGGACAAGTTGGTTTATGGTACTAGTCAAGTCTATTATATTCTTTTCCATTCTCTTTTTATTTCTCTTATCAGTTTCATAGGGAAGGACATTAAAATTCGACTTTATTTTCAGATTTTTCTATTTTTCCTTGCCATTCTGTGAGTTTTTTCTTCATGTATTTTGAAGTTGTGTTATTTGATGCATAAACACTTAGGATTCTTGTGTCTTCTTTTGAAATTACTTCTTTTTAAACTCTGAAATATTCTTTATTCCAAACTGTACATAGTCTGATATCAATATAGGTACTCCAATATTTCTTTGGTTAGTGTTAGCCTAGTGTTTTTTGTTCTTTTTACTTTTCACCTGTTTGTGTTTTTATTTAAACTGGGCTTACGGTAGAATGCATATGGAGTTAAATTTTGTATTTCAATCTACTCCAACAATCTCTGCATTTTAATTGGGATGCTCAGAACATTAACATTTAATATGATTATTGCTATGATTGGGTTTATATCTACCATCATTTTACTTAAAGATCTTTTTTTTATTAACTTTTAAATCAACTTTTTATTGTACAGTTGATGCAAGTTTATTACAGAAGTATCAGAAAATAGAAACCAGTGTTTTTCACCTATATTTATCTTGATCTGAGAATATGCCTTCTCTATATGGACAATCATTGAGTATAGTGCCACAGGAAATAAAAAAGATATCATTGGTCAACTTGGTTGTTTTATATTCTGATGTTTTGTGGTGTACGACAGAAAATCATTGTCACTTTTCCTGGGTAAACTTTTTCTTGAGGATTAAGAAAAAAATGCTAGATCATGATGATTGGCTTCTCCAGTTTAATTAACTGTAATCAATCAAGATTTTCATATCAGCTGTCATAATTAGGCTTTGCTTCCAAATTTTGAAAACCCAGAGCAAAGCAAAATATATTTTTGTTTGAAAAAGTCTTCTTTCTGAAATCTAAAACTAATGCTCACCAATTATAAAGCATTTACTATATGCCAGATATTATGCTAAGTATTTCACACATATTTTGCTTAATCTTCATGGAAAGCTCATGAGGTAAGTATTACCCACTTTTTAACAAAAAGGAACTTTAGGTATACACAGATAAACTCATTCCAGATCACATATCTCATCCTCCTAACCATGCAGCTAAATTGTTCTCCTTCTTCTCTTTCCTTCGGATTACTCTTCTCTCCAACATGAGCATGGTTACAGCTCATCTAAATTAGAATAGGCATTTCTTCAAATTTTAGTGAATAATAACTGAAATGAAGAGATGTCTATTTCCTGAGCACCTGAACATCACCATTGAATGATCCCGTAATTGAGGGAATCGTGGTGGCAAGAAACGAGATGAAGTGTTCCATCTCTGTTCTAACTGAGGCTGAAACAATTTACTGATCTGCTTCTGGAGGTTATTCATGTTGTCTCTCTGATCAGATAGTCTGCGGTATGTTCGTGAAATGAATCCCTTCTACTTGGCTCCCTTTCCACTTGCTCTTTAGTGCAGTTCTACCTCAAGTTCATGAATTTCCACACAGCTGTTCTTCATTTTCCTTTTAACAAATCTACATCTTAGAAGGGGACACATACACCATTCTATATTCACATTGCTCTATGTAGTGTCCTTCTTCCAAATCTTCTTTAAATCATGTAGACAATATTTACTCACTTATTTTTTAACAGCTCTATTAAGGTATAATTGATATACAACAACTGTACATATTTAATGTATATGATTCAATTAGTTTGGGCATATGCAAGCACCCATGAAACCATCACTACAATCAAGGTAATAGGTATGTTCTTCACCTCCACAGTTCCTTTGTGTTCCTCTTCCCCATTTTTTTGTTTTGTGATAGGAACACTTTAGATAAGATCTTCCCTCTTAACAAATTTTTAAGTGCACAATACAGTTTTGTTAACCATAGGTGCTATGTCGTATAGCACATCTCTAGAACTTACTCATCTTGCATAACTGAAACTTTCCCATTTACTTTTTTTTTGCCCCATCTATTCTTTGTTTCCCTTTTCTTTCCTATTTTTAGATTATGTGTTTTCTATAATTGACTTTTAACACCCTTGTTGGCTCATTAGCTATAATTCTTAATATTTAGTTGTTGCTGTAGAATTTATTGTACACATCTATAACTTATCGAAATGCATATTAAAGTGATATTATATTACATTACTTTACATACACATAACAACTTTACAGCAATATTGTTCCATTTTTCTCTTCTCAGCCTTTGTACTATTGTTGACATCATTTTACTTCCACATGCTATAATCTCCACAACACATTGCTATTGCTTTGCTTGAAACATTCAATTATCTCTTCAAGAAATTTAAATAATAAGAAATCAAATCTCTATATTTACCTGCATAGTTGTCATGTCTAGTGCTCTTCTTTTCATTATGTAAACTCTAGTTTCTATTCACTCTCATTTTCCTTCTGTTTAAAGTACTTACTTTAACATTTCTTGCAAGAATGCCTGCAATGAATCCTTATAGCTTTTTTATTTCTGAAAATGTCTTTATTACCATTTCATGTTGGAAAGATATTTTTGATGGGTAAAGTATTCTAAGTTGATTTTTTTTCCTTTCAATATTTTAAAAATTGTGCTACACATCCTGCTTGTATTATTTCCAAATAGAAATCCACTGCCATTCTTATCTTTCTTCTAATTTATGTGATGTCTTTTTTCTCTTCCTTTTAAAAGATTTTTCTCTTTATTTATTACTGCTGTTAAGCAATTTGATTTATATGCCTTATATATTTTTCTTACTTCTCTTCATAATCCTTGTATTTGTAGTTCAGTGATTCATTGAAGTTTCTGAAACTATAGATTTACAGTTTTCGTCAAAGTCAAAAAATTGTGACCTACTATTTTTTCTGCCTATTATAATGTCTCCAAGATTCCAATTACACATATGTTTGGCTGTTTCACAGTTCAGTGATGCTCTTTGGTTGTTACTGTTATTGTTGTTGTTGTTTAATTCTTTGTGTGAGTGTTTCATTATGTATTGGTTCTGCTGCTGTCTTCCAATTATCAATTTTTCTTCTGCAATTTGTGACCTATTAATACCACTCAGTGGATTTTTAAAATATCAGAAATTAAATATTTCACCATCAGAAATTTGGTTTGGGACACTTTTATATTTTCTTGTCTCTATTTAATATACCCAACATATCCTCTGTATTTTTGAACATATGAAATACACATACAATATCTTTTTAATTATCCTTTTTTGTATGACAGGAAATTAAACTGCTCTTTACACAAACCAATAAAGAGTTGCAAGGTGAAAACTGGGGTGAGGGCTCCAAAACTCTGTGAAGGAACAGGCCTAGTTAAAAATAATGATAATGATTAGTCATTTTGCATATTGCTACTATGAAGTCCCATAGCTGGCCCCTCTTCCTCATAAATATCCTTAACTCTGTCCATAGATAGCATCACCCTTTTGAAACCTAAAGATAATTTCTGAAATATCTTCTAGGTCTTATGTTCCAAGGGACTGGCTGACCCACCCAGACCAACGGCCCATAGCAAGAATCTAACTCAACTGGAATTGTGACCCCAAAAACTGAAGTATGATTTCTACATCCAATAATTTTGCTCTAAACCTAGCCTATTAATAAACCTATAACAGAGGGAATGTGCTGGGCAGGAGGTCTGGGAACAGTGAAGATATTTTCTGTCTCTTTAAAACAACTCTTACTGTTTTTGGAAACTGCAGCCTGGCCTGCATCCCTGCCTCAGGCAGTGGTTGGGAGGGGAATGTCTTTTATTCTTTGCATTACAGTAGATAGCTCAGCCATCACAGCCAGTGCCAACTTCCCAGACTCTGAGGTGGGTAGAGATCACAGGCTTTGTCTTCAGCAGAGATGGGACAATAAGAATCTGTTAATGACAATAGCATAGAACTGAGGGCCCTCCCTTTAAAAGCTCTGTATTTCTGCTCATGGACAGGAATTTGGATTTTTAGATGAGAAAGCCTACCATTTTTCTCCTTTGCCGGCAAAATAATAAACTTCTCTTTCCTTCTCCCCAACCACTTGTTGTCATTCTTCTGATGCAGCCTCAAGGACAAGTGCCAAGTTTTCAGTAACAGACCTAATTGCCTAATCTGTGGCCCACCAAACTCTTTAAAAACCTTGTCTCCCAAATTCTCTGGGAGGTTGATTTGAGAAATTCCTCCTGTCTCTCCTTAGTGCTATGTGGAATTAAACTCTTTCTCTGCTGTCTCAATGTATTGGCTTCCTCTTGGACAGTGGGCAATGAGCCTGGTTAAATAGTAACACTAATTCTTTTTTTTAAATTAGATTCCAACCATTATAAATTTTACCCTAATGGATACTGGTTATTTCTGTAACCACCAAAATGTTTTAGAGCTTTATTCTTAATGTACTTAATTTAAAACAATTTGATACTTTTGGGTCTTTTTAGGTATTACCAAAGAAGCATTTAGTCTACAACTAATTATCCCCTCTCAGAAGATGTAACCGTTCTTAATATTCTAATCAACATCCCATGAATTGTAAGGTTTTCCACTCTGACTGTGGGGAATAGGTACTGTTCTCAACTTTGTGTGAGCTTTGGTCAGAGCTTCCTCAGCCCTTCCATGTAGTTCTTTTTGACCTCAGGTATTTTCTGACATCCAAAGGCTAAGTACTCAAGTAAATACTTGAGGAAACCCTTTACAAATCTCTAGAGTTCTCTCTCCATTCAGCTTTCTCCTCTTTCATACTCTGTCCTGTGAACTTTAGGCTTCTTGGCTTCTTGAACTCTCAGCTTAGTCTTTTGATTCTGGGAAACAATCTCATCCTGGGTACCACCATCTCTGGCCCTGCTCCACAGCCTGGAAGCATTATGAAGCGGAAATCTTCCCTGTGTCCTTGTTTGTGTTCTGTCTCTAAGGAATAACTGCTCTTCTTTGAATGATGTGCAATAGCTTGAGAACTGTTGTTTCATATATTTTTTTCTTATGGTTTAGTTGTATCAAGAAAGAGGATAACTCTGGTTATTGCAATTCCATCTCTACTAGAAGTAGAAGTTAAATGTGTTTATTTTTTAAATAACACAACTACCTTGTATGTATCATCTTGCATTCCTCGTTTTATTCTGTAAAATTTCTTTGAGATTAAATCATGCTTATTGACTTCTTTAAAGAATATTTTTAAAGAAACAATTTCTATTTCTTTAGAAAAGAGCACAGATTTTTACAGCTGAGTCTTTTAATGTGTGTAGTATGTGTAAATAGAAACATAAAAGATGTTAACAACAAAACCTATGGAAAAGACTGTGAACAGATGTTTTGTTTTAATTTACTAAGACGCTTCTGAGAACCACTATGATCAATAAATAAATGTCTTAGTAATTCCCATATTTCCTCTATAATCAGTAATTCAGCATTTAAGACATGAGATTCCTTTCTGGGACAAAAGCAGATAGGCACATGTGTGATTAGGACCTAGTTATTTGGAATTGCATGGACTAGGATTGAAAAAGCAGCACAGCCTACTATTATGCACTTTGGATTCATTTCAACAAGGAAACAGTTTTTAAAATTCATTATCACTTCTTCCTGTGCATTCACAATACAGTGTGTCAGAACTGTAAAGATTAATTCAGTTATTAAACCACCATTCCCAGTGTGTGTGAATCATGTAAGAGCAGTTACATTACTAGGAAATAGTTCAACAGCTATGTTTAAAAGCACATTATGTATCTACAGCACATATTGATGATAATCTTTTGATATAAGAATAATCCAGATATTTTATTTGGAAAAATATATTTATTTAACAAATGTCTATCTCTTATCTACCTATCTCTTATCTATCTGTCTATCTATTTTCTGTGATCAGTGTTTCACTCCTCGAGTTTGAAGATTATTTGCATTGCTTATTAGTTATATGCTTTTAAGGAAGTGAGTTGCTTTGTGCTTCTATTCCCTCAATTTTGAACATGAGAAAAATAATCATTGCTTTCCATAAAGTAAAGAAGAAAATCCATGGAAGCACATAAAACCCTGTTTGGCCTGTTTTTTGTTTGTTTGTTTGTTTGTTTTTTTAAGCATGTAGGGGTGAGGAGAAACTTGCCTTTTCCCATGAAAACTCACTGAAAGATCAACTCACAATCAAGGCAGATTAATAAAAGAAAGGTTTATCTACCACGCACATGGGGAGAAACACAGAGTGATTACCCAATATCCCAATGAAGTTCAGATGTTTTCATACCTGTCTTTTTGGAGGGGAGGGGACATATAGAATACAGGTGATTCTGTTTAAGGGTGACAAATCCTGATATGGAGGACAAATGGATGGGGAAGACAAGTTAACTTGTAAATGAGTCTCTTTGTAAATTAAATTAATCTAAGAGAAAAGTATTGTGTTTAAAATAATTTGGGCCAAGTCTGTTTGCATTCTTCATCCTCTTTCCAGCAATACATAGAGATAATAAGGAGAGAAAGGGAAGTCAATTGCCCCCTTTGATCTTTTGATCAGATCAGTTTGGTTTATGCAGATAGAGGGAAAGCCCCTTTCAGTGTTTTTTGATCTCGAATGGCCTTTAATTCAAAATATTCTTTATAACATGGAATCATACTTTAGGGTGACATTTTCTGAGCTCCTTCAGATAAAAGTTAGCAACTAATTTCTGTTGAAATCTCGATCTTAATCATTTCTTTTTATCTAGGATTTTTGTCTCTGTGCTGTGTCGATCCAGAGCTGAAACACAGGTTTTGTTTTTTTATTTTCAGTCAACTCCACTTAACATAAAATCATTTAATATGAGCATAACTTATTAAAGTCTTGAGGAAACAGAAAGGTATTATGTTACAGCACTCCCCAACAAATATTTTTGAAAAGTGAGATATAACTGGTCATAAAAATGTGTAACTCATTCTAGCTTCTGAGAATATTTCACAGGTAGCCATTTCAGAGCAGTTGCTCAGATCTTCTTCCCTAGCTCCCCATTGACCGTAATCCCACACAAATTCTGTTAATTTCTCGTGTAGAGCAGTCTAGCTCCAATGCACTCTTGTTACTGAAAGCTTGGCACTTGTCCAGGTGGCCACATCAGAAGAACGAGAACAAGGGGTTTGAGGAGAAGGAAAGAGAAGTTTATTACTTTGCCAGCAAAGGAGGAAAATGGCAGACTCTATCATTTCAAAATCCAAATTCCTGTCTATAAGCAGAATACAGAGCTTTTAAAGGGAGGGCCCTTAGTTCTAGGTTATTTTTGTTAATGGATTCTTATAATCCCATCTCTGCTGAAGACAAAGCCATGACCTCCATCCACCTGGGAGGCTCACCCAGACTTCCACCTGCCAGGCTTCAGGCCTGGGATGGAGCTATCTCCTGTAATGCAAAGAACAAAAGACATTTCCCTTCCCTTCCTGGCCACCTGCTCCCTGAGGCAGGGATGCAAGCCTCAGTTTCCCAAAAGAGTGGGGCATGTTTTAAAAAGACAGAAAGCATATTTTGTAATTTTTCTTTTTCTAGGCCATTCCCTCTATTACACTGTCTCCCCTTAGCCTCATATTCTTGACTAAATAGCTTTTTTAGGTGTGTTTCTAAACAATTCCTAAGAATGATTTTGTAGTTAGCTTTAACTAGTTTTTAGCTTATAGAAGGAAGGAGGGAGGAAAAGAGAGGAGGAAAGAAAGAAAAATGGAAGAAAGGGAGGGAGGGAAGAGAAGAAAGTCTTAAGAAATTAGTCCTCTTAGGTGTAAACGATAACATTTAAGGAAATCTCTTCATTTAATACAATATGAATGGTGTGCCCTCTTGTAAAAGACACTTAGCTGAAAATGGTCTTTTTATTGATTTAATAAATTTTTTTCTGAAACTTGCTACGTGAATTGTCATCGATGTGCCCAGATGCTGAACTTCTGCCCAAGTTACTAATTGTGTGCGAGTTTGCAATAGACAGGACTTGATATAATAACTTTGCTTTTCCCAAACACATCATTACAGGGTAGCAGACTTATCTGACTTCCAAGGTCCTTTCCAACTGTGAGATTTTTAAAAGGCTGTGATTTCCATATGCACATACAAACCTCATAGAAAGTAGGGATTTTATTAGGTCCTATTCAAATTCACGGCAAAGGCTAAATGCTGAATTCTGAAAGATTTACTCAATAAATTTTATAAGCAAATGTTAGCAGAGATGTAGCCAGTCTGTGCTTATTGACTTGACGATTATCTATGTAGACTCCTCTAAAATAGCAATTACCGTATTATCTAAAGAGCTCAAAGGGTGACAGCCATTTAGGTTCAGCGTTATCTATGTGTGTGTGTGTTTTCCCCATGACCTTAGGAAATGGCCATTTGAAGGCTTGTCCTGCTTAGAACACAAGGTCTCTCCTTGAATTCACCTCTCAAACACTAAAATAAAGACATTGTCACCTAGTTTTTCTTGCCCTGGTTAGGATTCCACCAGCACTGCATTATTCAGGTACACTACATTTATTTATGTCTTTTCCCAGGGCTTCTTTCACTAACTGCTCATATTTTTCTTCCTTTGTTATTTTGTGCCCTGTGGCATAGCTCAGTCAATCAATTATTACAGTCAGGGCTGATGCTGCAGGATTCAAACAAAGGACCACTAGCAACAAAGGGAATGGCAAGAGCAAGCTGTAGTCTGTGTGTCAGTGGATCAGCTGATCAATGCATGATTGAATTGTTTTTAAATGTATGTCAATTCAAGAACCGAGCTCAGAGATATATAGTTGAGGTGTGAAAGAAAGGGGAGGTGTGAATCAGAAGGGTTTTCTTCATAACAGTGTTGAGCTGACCTTGCATTTAAAGATAGAGGATGGAGGGAAAGCTGTATGAAAATGTGAGTGGTATGAATAAGTGCTGTTTATAGGAAGCTGTTTTAAAACCCTTGCTAAAGCTGAACAATAGTAAGAGACAAAGCTCTGAAAAATGCATGCCTTTCCTTGTGATTGATCCTTTTATCTTTCCATTCCTGACAGATGATAAAAAGCTTTTACAGGGCAAACAAGCATTAGTGCCTTTATTTTCCTCAAATATGAGAAATCTTCCTTCTTTAGAACTTTGCTATTAAGGCATTCACCATATGATGATTTTCCCCCCTACTTTAAAAATGAAAAGGGATTTAAGGCTGTGAAGTGAAAAGCTGGAATTCTTTATAGAAATCTTTTGTTTTGTTTGTTTTTGCAATTAATGGGCTCATTCTTGGCACAGTGGTAAGGAGTGATGCTAAAAATAAAATAGACTTTGAAGTGAGACCAGCTTCGTTCAAATCTAGAGGCCACTAGATGAAAATACCCAGGACAATAACCAAGTGAAAGGAAGTGCTCAGCCTACATTGATTCCCGTCCCTCCTTTTTTAACTTTACTATTTCCGGGATCCTCTATGAAACTATAATTCCATAGTAGCAACACATTTTATATTGGAGGGAAAATTAGCATTTATTTAATACTGACATTGTCTCAGACAGTGAGCTAAACGCCTATCACTCAATTCTCATAACAATTTCTCCTGGACACCCCCACCTTCCTTGCTTAGGGAAACTGCACTGTGGAATGACTAATAACATGCTGACCGCACTTGGCTTATAAGTGACAAAAGTGAGATGTGAAAACAGATATGGCTAAATCCAAGGGAATTGTTTCTCTGCATCAGTGGTTCTCAAATGTTAGTAATGCAGGGATGAGGCAGAAAAGGAAGGTTGAGAGAGCCCGAGTGCAGCCATTTTGGCCAATACCAGACCCTAATAGCCCTGCACAAGGAGGTGGCCAGCATGCCACTAGCCAGGGACCACCAGAGCATGAATGAATCACTAAGTCGGGTGCTTTACAAACTGTGCTTACCTTTCTGTTTATGATTGACCTTTTGGCCTGAACACAAGGCAATGCTGGTCATGTGGCTGTTTGCTAACGGGATTTTGAACACATAGAAACATTACCTTTGTCCCATAAGGAGCAGTGCTCCTGCTTGGGAAAAGACCTGTACTCTGTGGAGTAGGATCTGTTGTTTGTCTGTCACTCAATAAACTTTCTGCAGCTAGTTGGCGCACTCTTGAATTCTTTCCAGGGCAAAGCCAAGACCCCTCTTGGTGAGTTCAGGGTCCCTTCCTTCCTTCACTGGGGCAGCCCCTGCATCATTAGGACAAGTAAGAATCCCTGGAGGGCCTGTCAATACACAGGCTGTTGGCCCCAGCCCCAGAGTTTCTACTCAGTGGGTCTGGGTGGGGCTGGAGAATCTGTATTTCTAACAATGTCCCAGATGACTCTGATGATGCCGGTTTGGGGACAACACTGTGAGAACCACTGCTCTCTACCATGGTGACTGTCATTAGAAAGACATACTGGAGGCATTTTTCATTTTACTGCTGACAGGATTTGCTATTCGAGACAAAATGTTTGAGAATCACTGGAAAGATGAAACACCACATTCTAATGAATTAAATTTTATTGAATTCTCATTTCTTATGCATCTGGAAACTACATGCTATGGGCATTGAAGTAATGAATAAAATATAATCCCTGTCTTCCAAGAGCTCAACAACTAGTTGAGATTACAGTCATAGATAAATACTTAAATTTGTCATTAGCAAGGCAAACACAATACATGCCTCAGCAGAAGACTTTTACAAAATGTACCTTGGGAATATGAGATAGGAGATTCTGTCTTTAAAAAAAATTGCAGAAGTCCCCTATACACAATATGTTTTTCTCTCATGTCACTTTCTCCTGTGTCTTGCCTTTAGATAAAACTAAATTTGCTCTATTTACTGTGACTACAACTTCAAATTCTATTTATATCTAAATCACAAAACAAGGCTTCCACCTCAAACACACCATAAAACTGCAGTAGGAAAATTCACCACCTCCTCCTAATAACAAGACCCAATGGTGTGAAAACAGCTGTTCTGTTTCTGAGGCATTGGGCTCTGTTGATCATCCTCTGCCTTGTACTTCCCACCTTGGCCCAGGTAAAGGGCCTAGGTAAGTCTTCTTCCTTCTCTACCCACCTGGCCTCTGCAGCCTCTTCTCTGTTTTCATAAAACCACTTTTGCCTCCAGCTAGTCTTTACATTTGCTATTCCCTTGGTTCTCTTCTCACATCTTACTGATCCATTCCCCATCCCATGAGGGAGAGATTTTTATTAAAATGCAAGTCTGTTCATCTTACTCCCCTGCCAAAAATATCCACTGAACCCCAGTTGCCTAAAGGCAAGTAATACTTCTCATCCTTGACTCCGACTAATGTTCCATCTGATCTCATGCTGCTCTCTCTGCCTCTCATTCTGAAAGCTGCACCTAAGCTCCAATCGTATGTGCTGGATGCAAATACCTGTAGACCCTAAAATGGACCACACTGTGGCATGCTCTGTGTCATTTATCATACTATCCCTCTTTAACAGTCCCATCAAAGAACTTCTCAACTGAAAGATTCCCTTCCCTATAAAACTTTTTTCTAAATTTTTCTAAGAAAAACTTAGAAAAAACTTTCAATTGTACTAACAGCAAAACAGAAAAGTTAAATAATCTGTTAATTTGTCATCAGCACAATGAAGATGATAGTACTTCCCTTACAGAATTCTTATGCTCTGGACCTAACAGTGCCTGGCAGAGCTTGTGAACCATGCGTGGTGGCTACTCTAATGGGACTTTGTTTCATCAGCCTCCTAGCCTGGAGTGGGGAGATCTCTGGCTATTTCATCTCCTTCCCACATAGCACTAGAAGATTTCCTTCTTTTGCCAACTTATGTCTGTTTTGGGGGGCATTATAGAGTCAGCTGAATGATTTATAGGGCCCAGTGCAAAACGAAAATTCAGGACCCCACGAGGGGCAGAAAAATCAACCTCTCTGCACACAGAAAAATCAATCTCCCAACCCACAGACAACTGGAGACCCTCAAGAGATAATAGCCTTCTCTCTGGGAACACTCAATACTCTGGGGTTACCTTCTTTCACTGCTGTATACATCTGGCAAAATTTATAATACTGTATATTTGCATGTGTAGTTTACTGTATGCCAATTATACCTCTCATTAAAGCTAGGGTGGTGCAAAGACAATATATGTAATCAAAGTGTTTGTACCCCAGTAATATTCTGAAATAAAACAAAGAAACCACTGATTAAATAAAATATGTAATGCTTTTTACCCTAAGATTGAGATCAGAGTAGGATGATGACTTCTACTCAACACTGCACTGCTGGTTATAGTCAATGGGAATCATGGAAGAAAGGAATTTAAAAGTTTCAACGCAATTCAACAGAGAAAGGAAAATCTTTTCATTATACAGTGCTGGAACAATAGGTAGTAAGATGGGCAGAAATGAAGATAGACCATTACACACAATGTGCACAAACATTAATTTGAGGCAGATTAATTAATTTGATGAATTTGAGATGGTACTAAAGTTTAAAACATCGTAACTTTAACTTCATCAATATTAAAAATTTTGGTTCTTCAAAAGACCAAGAAATAAAAAGTAGGACACAGAGTAGGAGACAATACTGGCAATATATTTATCTGACTGACAATGGATCTGTACCCTGAATGTATAAAGATTTCTATAAACCAGCTATAAGAATATAACCTATTTTTTTAAAACGAGCAACAGATTTGGAAAGTCATTTCACAAAAGATATCATATAAATGGCCAAGCACATGAAAACATGTTTATCATTACTGATCTTCAGAGAATTGCAAAGTAAAACCACAGCAACTATTGCACACACATTAGAATAGCTGAAGTATTTTAAAACTACATACAATCTAGTGGTAGAAAAGATATGGGATGTCTACAAACTGCCATATTTTTGGTGGGAGTATAAAATGACACAATCAGTTTGGGAAATTGCTTGGCAGTTTCTAATAAAGTTAAACATACAGTGACCATAAGATCCAGCAATTCTACTGTATTATCAGTCGTGGTTCATTCAGAAAGAGAAACCATGAGCAATTTGAAAGGGAAAGTTTAACATAAAAATAATCAGGCCAGTTGTGGTGGCTCAGATCTGTAATCCCAACACTTTGGGAGGCCCAGGAGAGAGGATAGCTTGAGCCCAAGAGTTTGAGACCAGCCTGGGAAACATAGCAAGATTCCATCTCTACAAAAGATAAAAATAAATAAAAGTAAAATTAAGTATAATAAAAAATTAGAGATTAAAGAAGTAAAGAGAACTCTAAAGAATATAGGAATAGCACATATAAGGAGCAGCCACAACCCCTAAGAGTGAGCTGGAGAACCCAAGGAAAATGTACCCACTTTTCAAGAGAAGGCATGCAGTTCAAGCTCACGGGATGGCAGAGAAGTTTTGTTGTGCCGTGCCTACAGAACTTGCTGGAACTCGACTTCTTGGAGCTAATCTACCACCTGTCCTCAAGGGTGTGGGGAAAGCTGCTCATGGAGAGGTGTCCCACTGGAGGCGCGCTCTCCTACAAAACTTCCCAGGGGAAAACTGCCAAGGGAAGATGCTGGTTACTGGACGCTATTGCCTGCCATTCACGGCAGCAGTCGGATGCTTAAGAAGCTGCGTGTGTTGTATTAGTAGAAGGCAGAAGTTAGAGAAGTATTCCACAGTGCGGAAACCTGCGGAAAGGCACACTGGAACCTGCAAGCAACGCCCCCTTTTCCTGCAACGTGTCTCTGGCGCCCTCTATTGACAACGTGTCATATCTTGCCAATTGACAAGGGAAACTTAAACGGCCCTGATCCATTTTCCCAAGGGAGGCCACATTTGTGAATTTGAGACTCAGAAACTATAAATCAGTAGCTGGCACACGTTCCCAGCTATCAAATAAAACTTACATATATCATAAAAATTTTTTGCAAGGATGTTTATTACAGCTTTATTCATAATAGCAAAAAAAGAAAGAAAGAAAGAAAGAAAGAAAGAAAGAAAGAAAGAAAGAAAGAAAGAAAGAAAGAAAGAAAGAAAGAAAAAAGAAAAGAAAAAAGTAGAAGCCACAAACGTGTGCTCACAGAAGACTGGATAACCACAATATGGAATAGTCATAGGATGTCATGCTATATAACAGAAAGATACCACGTAATATAAGTGATAATCTCAGAAACATTATGTTGGGTGAACAAAGCAGGCTATAAAGCACGCATATTTTATGATTCCACTTGCATGAAGTAATAGAACAGGCAAAACTAATCTTTGAGGCAAGAAATCAGAATAGCTCAGTCTGGAGCAGGGAGAGTAGATGAGAGTTAAAGCAGAGTTCAATATTTCCATTGGATATGGGTTAAATGTCTACATTTGTCAAAACCCATCAAACTGTACTCTTAATAGTGTGCATTTTGCTCTGTATAATTTCATGACAATTAAAACAAATCTATAGTATATCTGAAAAGGTGAGCTAAATAGGATTCGTTTTTCTTTACTGAACATTTTGACACAAAGTACTTTATGACAGGTTTAGTTTTAGGTCATACTGTTTCAAGTCAAAATGCAAGATGAACAAATTTTTTTAGGATGATCAAAAAAATATAGTATGGTATAGACTCACTTTTATGTAGCCTCTCTTAATTGCTAATTTTCAGTAGCTCTCATACCAATAGAAACAAAGCAAATGGGTGCATTTATGTAAACAATTTTTATTTCTGTTGATTTATGTTTTAGCCTTCAAACAATAAGCCATAAAAAGACTTGCTGACGAATTCAAACTTCCCTAAAATATGAAATAAAGCAGAACGTAGGCCACATTTTCACTTTTTTTTTTTTTTTTTTTGGTGAGGCACAATAAAATGAATCAGAAAAGATTATCCGGTTATTGTGACCTACATAACACACTATTGCCAGGGGGAATAAAAATGAGTTTAATGTATCTGAAGGTAGAGTCAACAACAGGAGTTTTTAAAAACTGCTAAGCTGATAGCTTTAAATAATTATACAGAGTAAATTTATCAAAGATAGAGTCAGCATAATTTTTACAATATAATGACATGGCCATTAGATTTACAAGAATCTTTCCAGAATATATTTTTGGAGGAAAATTCAACACATTTATTGAAGTCATTTGCTGTGCTCAATTCCATTTGCTGATATGGAAATTAACAAGACATACTTTTTGTAGAACAAAAGATGACTAAAGGTGGACTATCAGACATCAATGATGTAAATAAGGCAGTCCAATCAAGCAAAGATCTAATTTTATGTCAAAATAAAATAATTAAAGAGAGAAGCTAAAAGTCTTAATATTCTTGTATTTTCCATTGTAATAGAAATATATGACCGTGATCTGAGTTTCTGTGGCAATAGGCAAGAATATTGTCAGAGTCATGATATAGATAAATACCCCTCATGTATCTTTTTTCTTATAACCATGCAAGGAAATGTATGAGAAATAAAGTTATAGATATAATTAAAAACAAAGAAAAACTGTGTACCACTATCAGGCCTATAGTCTTGTCAGCATAGAAAGCGCTAAAAAGAATACTGTATTCTGTAAATAACAACACAAACATTTGTGACTATTATTACTATGTATCATTAGGGTTTTTTCTTGATTTCTATACCATTGTCTTTCAGAAATTATGGCAAAACTTGAAAACTTCTATATTGAACCTTCATAATGGAATGTAAATTGATTTAAATCTATAGAAAGTGGATTTTGCACAAAAGATTGAGATTCATATTTGCTTTTCATTTTCAATTAATATTTTCAAATATGTGACCAATGGAGTGAAAAGGTATTTATATAAAAAATGATATATCTTATAGGTCCTTTTATTATTATAAGACTTGCTTGAATTTTGTATTTTTATTCTTAGTAAAATATATTACCAAATTCATATTTTTATTCATAATAAAAAATACTTTCTATCCTAAAGTTAACTTACTTTTTCCAGCACAATTTAACTTATAATATATATTAATATATTGTGCTAAAAAAGTTCCCATAAAAAATCCATATATAAAATTATATATTTCTGTCATTTTAATATTCTTATCATCTTATGACATCAAAGAAACCCAAATGTGATATTCTGAATTTTGATACTTTAAATAATATTATGAGGAAAAACTAGGATAATTCCAAATAGTGTGGAATGTCATTATGCTAATAGAGGAATTAAATACTTCAGGTTTATATTAATCCATTTGAGTAAACAAAATTTTATATCAAATTTATTTAATCACCTACTACAAATTCTAATATCATTATTTCAGTATAAATTAATAAAGCATAAAATTAAATGGAAATTATGGTAAGCAAAATGCTTATAAATGCATTTGAAGTCATATAGTTAAGGCCTCATAAACCATGGCTGATATTCGATATTTAGCTTTGTTCTACTGCCATGGAGATCTCCTTTCAGGTTAACCTCATTTTAGTGAACAACCAAAAGACAACACAGTAGAATAGAAAGTTAAGTTGTACTTTTTGGTATAAAGTATGGTTAATATTTCTAATACAATATAACAGTTATTATAATCTATATTTATTTTTTTGCCCTCAAGAATTATTACATCATTGAAATGTATATCCTAAGGCACTTGCCTTAAGTGTATATTAAAAAGTGAAGTCTGTGTTAATCATAACTTGTTCTTAGTGAATCCATACTGAATCCAATAAATTTGTACATTGTTTTCTAAAAGTAGTCACAAATAATCACTTTAGTAATTTCTTCTCAGATTGGCCAGCCTTTTGCATAGTTCACTTTTCCCTAATTCCAGAATCTATGTTCCTTCTTTTGGGATTAGTTAACAGTGTCACATGGTCAGTTTTTAAAAATTATTTTTATTTTTTTATCTCTTCCTTACTTTCTCCAAATAGTCTCTAGGATTAAGAATATTGATTTTTATAGCTATGTCTTTAAATTCTTCCAGTATATTTTGATCTATTTTATCTGAGTCTAAAAAATTGAAATTATTTTAAAACTAGGACATTTTTATTCTGATCTCATATATCTAAATATTGAATTTTCTTTTGAAAGTATTTACTTTGTTCATCATTTTCAGGATTATTCACCTCCTTGAGAGAGGAGGTGAAACAAAGCAAGAGTTCAGTATTTCCACATTCTTTCTGTGATGTCTTTTTTAAAACTATACTCCTTTACACACCAGAATTAATAATTTTTACCTCCTCAGTCTTCTTCCCGTGAAATCATACACTTATAGAAAGGAATGTTATTTATTCCAAGAATTTTCCTTTTTAATTTTATTAGGAATAACATGTAATATATACAAGTTGCATTCATTTAAGGAATACAATTTGATCAGTCTTGTGAGTTGTGTAGAGTCATAAAACAATAACCATAAACAAGACACAGAACATTTTCATCAGCCACAAAAGGTGCTCCATGCCGCTTCACAAAGGGGCAAAGCTTTGTCTGTGTCTGGACCCAATCACTGATCTGCTTATGGTCACTATGGATTGATGTGTAACTTTTATAAATAAAATCAAATGGCATGTACTTTTTTTGTGTGGAATATTTAATTTACAAAAATGATTTTGAGATTCATATAGTAGCATTTTTTATATTGTGATCTGTGTCAAATACTTGAATTAAATTAGAGAAAAGAGACTATATATAGTTTTAATGCCTGTATCCATTATTCATATATTTCTTTCAACATGAATATTTTTTAGAAAAAATATATTTACATTATTAATAAGAAATATTAGTATTTTCTCTATAGTTATTAATAAGTAAAGCTCAGAGATATTATATACATGATAAGTAAAGAAAAATAAGCCAAGCCATACATTTCATTTAGAAGAAATAGTAATATTCACAGGAGAGCCTGTTTTTAAATTAAGCCACAAAATAAAAAGAGGCTAAAAGAGTACTTGTGGACATAAAAATGGATTGTTTGGATGCCCTGACAAAAAATAGAAGAATGTTAGATAAAAAATAGCAATTTAAGAAAGTGGTCCTACGTGTGATTTTCAGACCAATTTAGTAGCCCTGCCCAAATCCCTGTTTTACTCTTACAATTAAGTCATTATGAATTAGCCATTCAAAATGGCATCATATACTTCTGGATGTGCCACTTATGCATCAATTCATATTTGCATATCTGAGTAGAAATATGAATATCAAAATCATCATTTCTAATAACATGACAGACTAAACACCATAACATCTCTCCTTCAGAAAACAATTGAAAATGTTGGATAAAATATTCTTGCCTTGGACATGGACCTCCTGTTCAGAAAACAAATGAGGTCTTTAAATAATTTTCATTGGTTAACTCACACAGCAGAGATCATTGAAATTACTGAAAATCTGCATTTTATACTACAAAGAGTTATACAGCTTATATGACATTCTCCATGGACACATGCTCTATTGCTTCTGAATATAATCAATCTTTTAGCCAGAGATATCTTGCTAAAGGCATTCAATGGATGAGGTCTCTATTTCTGAGACTATCATTTGATTATTTACTTAAATGTCTGATGGACGAAGAGATTAGCTGGGTTGCTTTCTTTCTTTCCTTTCCACAATAGCATCCCCCCAACCTTCATAAAGAAAATGAATGGATCGCAGGCTAACTGTTCAACTGCTTTCTAAAATGCATCTACTATGAAGCAGCATGTGTCAGATATAGTTTTTATATTCAAAGTGGGTACAGTGGAGCATTTAAAGTGTATTTATAATCATAATTTTTATGAACAAATAGACCCATTTCATGTCCTACATGGTTAACTCCTAGAAAAGGCTGATTCAGTCAGGTAAACGGGGCCCCTATTTCTCTATAGCTGTGGACATTGTGTCCTCTTTGGACATCGTGTCTTTCTGGAAATAGTGTCCCCACTGTTCCACAAATGTACAAAAAGTCTTCCCAAATTCTCAAACAAGAGAAATTGTGAGTCTCCCTTCTCACCTCTGAGGTCCTGCCCATGTAGTCTTCCTGCAAGGAAGCAGAGACAGAGTAGAGAGCCTGCTTTGCTTGAACATAGACAAGTTAGGTGAGAAACACAGCATAATATACGTAAGTAATATTTTACTGTGATCCACACACTAGTATATCTCTTAGAAACTTAGATTTGTCAATACTATAGATGACAACAACCAGTTCCTCTTGGCTTAACTAGTAAAGGGCTTTAGTAACTCATGCATTTAGGAAGGCTAGCAGTCAGCTGGACTTAATAGCTGATTGAATTACATAAGTCTATGATGTCACTAAGAATATAGCTTATTTCTCTACTTCCACTCAGCTTTTTGTGGGTTCAATGATCCCATAGCTATCTTTTTTTTATTTTTTTTGGATTGCAACATGGCCACCAACAGCTCTTGGGGCTACTTGATATCTCATCCAAATGCAGAAAGAATAAAAGAAAGAGAGAGATGGCAGAGAGGAGGTAACTGCACGTAGTTCACACAGTTGTTTGGCTCTTGCAGATCAGTTTCATACCCATCACTAAATACAAGCTATTGCTTAGATCTGATTATTTGCTCCAACATTGAGCAAATAACTGAAAAAGAATGTAGAAATATACTGACTGGTTTAAGCCAGAAATGTTCCATCCTTGGAACTGGGGGATCTCTCCCACTTAAACAAGACTGGAAAATTCAGGGTCTTTTTGAAGGGAGGAAGTAGAACTGGGTTCCGATGACACAAAGGATGATGTGCACTGCAGCTAATGAACTTGTATTATAGTAATGGCTCACTTACTATATGTGAGGGGAACCGAGAGACCCCAAAATGACCCCAAAATGTCTTCTCAAAAATGTTCGACTTGTAGAGAGGAGAATGGAAACTTCAGAAACATGATAAGGGGCCATGAGGTTTCCTTCCCTTACACATCTAGTAACTAATTACATTTTGTCTTAAGATATTAATAAATATAATGCACTACATTTTTATACAGAAAAAATTGTTTTGTAGCAGTTATGTATTAATGATAGAAAGAAGTATGCATGTTTTATCTTTAGATTTAGAGTTAGAAAGAATAAAAATTTAAAAATCAAGGGCTATATAGCAATAGGCACTATATTGGCTAAGGATCGTAGGTAATATTTTTCACTATTCAAAGTAATGTAAGTTTGTTAATCTTTGAATATTTCTACATGTCTTCATTAAACTTTCATTGCAATCTATGTAACATTTATGTTTTATAAATGTCACAAAAAGGTCTTGTTTCAATTTGTGCTTGAACTTTCTACAGCCAATAATTTTCTCTACCAACACCTACTACAAATAACTTCACCCCTAAATATAACAGGCTTTTCCCTTTGGTTTGTATTTTCTTTTATGACCCAATTAACTTTAAATTAAGTAGGCTTTATGATGAAAGAACACCATCAAATTGACATATAAATAATGTTATAAATAGACTCCCAAAGGATGAACAATAAAATCTGTCACTGCAACCCACTTTTAAAAACCAACTCTTATACGCATGATATAAATGGTTTTGTTATCATTAGGAGACTGTATTCTATTTGCAACAGTCCAAATTGTGATGGAAAAATAATTTTACTTTTTCCTGAAAAACAGATGTTTTTTTCATGATGTGACATGGATATTGACCAAATCTCCAATTCTAACTCACACCTTTGGGGATTTTGGTATGAACAATTTCATGAGACTTCAGCTTTATTTACACTATATGCTTAGATCTGAATCAGCTAGATTTATAGCACCTATTTTGGAAGAAATGTCCTTTACCTTTAGGGAGAAACTTTCCAATAAATATTTTTTTTTTGTAAGTAAAATGTGTGTATATGTGTATGTGTGTGTGTATAAACTTTTCATTTTAGAACAGTTTAATTTACAGAAAAAATATTAAGATAGTACAAAGGGTTCTTATATGAACCACAACATTTCTCCAATTATTAATATCTTGTATAGTACAAGATAGAGTATGGGGAGATCTTTTATGAGGCCCAGGTGCAATGGGAACACCTAAAACTAAGGGTGGAACTGAAATGAAGAAAAACTACCTGACCAACTAGCCCCACCATAAACACAAGGCAGTACTGGAAATAGCTGAAGCCTGTGATGAATAGAGGGTAACAAATGCAACAAGAAAACGCTAACCCAGCTCACTTTTTGTTTAGATTGACTCACCTTCCACACTAAAGGCTTCATCTAGCAAAAGATGAGAAATGTCCAATTACAAATACTAAACAAGGAGAAATTTATCAATGTAAATTATGTCATTGTTTTAAAAAAAGTGAAATGAGGACATTTGCAGCTAGATATAAACTTAAAAACAAAATTATCTCTATTAGACCTACAATGCATATTTAAAAAATTATAATTAAATGAATATAACAGCAGATAGAAACCTGATTCTAGAGGATGGATCAAAGAGCATCAAAAAGTATAAATATATTGTTTTCCATAAGGCCTTTTAAAAGTTAATTTATACGTATCTGCACATATATATGTGTATGTGTCTTTAAATCACTTTTTAGAAAAGTATTTACATTTTAAAGTAAAAATAATAATGTAATGTGAGGTTGATAGCATAAGCAAAAGAAATGCCATATGATAACAAAAACAGAGGATAAATGTGAAATATAAATATACTAATTTAAACTTTATATATTTTTTAGTAGATAAGTTAAAATTGGGTACTTAGCAACCACTAAAAAATAAAACACAGATAGGCATATCTAAAATGGCAATAAAGGATATCAAATGAAGTGTGAAAATATTCTTGACTGAGCCCTCAAAGAACAGAGAAAGATAGCAAACAAATAGGAAAAACAGAGAATAAAATTAAAATAGTAAAAGATATCATTAATGAAACAAGCAGACAAGTGGTGGACTGGGAGAAAATATTTGTGACAGAAATAACTGATATAGGACTTGTATTCGTAATATATTAAAACTTATAAGATTCAATACTATGGCAAAGAACCTAGTAGAAAGTGGCCAAAATCTTGAACAGTCAGTACATAAAACAAGCTATAAATGGCCAATCGGCATGTAAAAAAAGGGTCTAACAGCATAAGTCATCATTGATATGGGTCTGCCAATGGGGTTTGGGGTTTGGTTTATTTGTTTTGTTTGCAGTTTATTCAGTGCATGAGCTCTCCATTATCTTCCACATCTTCTAATATCAGTGACTAGCACACAATGAGATACAATAGATATTTGAATAAATAAACCACACGAAATCAAAGAGGACTAAAGAAAAGGGAAAGAAGACTAAAGAACCTACAAGGAGAAAGGGGATGTTGTCCTGTGAGAAAAAATAATCACTTCCCCAGGTCCTAAGGAGCAGAGAGTCTAGCAAGCAGACAAGAACAGTGCTCAGCTCTATTTTGCTTGGCTTTGCATATCTGTGCTCTTTATATCTGATGACTCACTTAGCACATTTCTTTCACTTTCAATAAGGATCTTGCTTTAAAGTATCTTTAAAAAGAGATATTAAATAGTTAGAAAGCCTGAGATCATTCACTTAGGATAATGGCCTCCAGCGCCATCCAAGTTGCTGCTAAGGTCATTATTTCGGTCCTTTTTATGGCTGAGCAGTATTCCATGGTGTGTGTGTGTGTGTGTATTTATATCACATATATTTGTATCACATTTTCTTTATTCACTCATCAGTTGATGGTACTTAGGGTTGATTCCGTATCTTTACAATTGTTAATTACAGGTGTCTTTCTTATATGAGACTTATTTTCCTTTGGGTAGCTATCCAGTAGTGGGATTGCTGGATCGAATGGCATGTCTATTTTTAGTTCTTCAGGAATCTCCACAGTCAGTTTTTAGTATGTTTCAACTTGGTTTTGCTCTGTTGACCTACTTCACTGACTCCATCCTTGTTATGTCAAAAGATCCTGATAACCTATTATGTGAAAATTATAAATGGCTCCAAATTAGTTTCAAAACATGAGACTTATTTTGACATGAAACTCTGAGAATACTATGAAAACCTTATCTATTTAATACATTTAATAATTATCATCCATGAGTCAATATCTATAAATTTTTTTAGAGTACTTAGGAGCCCTGCTGTGTTAAGCATATTAATATTTTTTAGTTAGATGTCTTTATTTTTGGTGATTTATGCTTTTCTTCCTCAAAATCTGCAACTTAATTAAGATCTTTTTCCTCTGCAGTTCTTCCCTCTTCAGATCCTCAAACAACTTGTTTACTTTGAAATTTAAGCTACTTACTAGAATCACTATAAGAACAAACACATAAAGGAACTTCTGGAAGACCAGCTAATCCTATGTTTTGGTAACCATTGGCAAGCATGGGTGAATTAGAAGAGTCTTATTATCTATTTGCTAAGTATTAACTGACATTTTGTGTTCTGCACTGATTTGGAGAGTGAAATAGAATAGATACTTACATGTAAGGTCAGGTCTTAACACTTTATTCTACCTTTTTTCAATAACAGATTTAAAAATGTGCTCATGTTATAGATTTAAAAGTGAGATGGTGGGAAATCTCTTTTTTTTTTTCAAGAAAGTTTGTACAAAAAGATAGCTTAACCTCAAAAACTCTATTTTCTACCTCATTTGGGAAGAAGGATAGAGCAAAATAATAGTTCTTCAACCTATGTTGAATGCACAGCTGAAGTTGCTGTGATTTGTTAATAAAATATTCTGTAGCTTTCAAGTAGCAAGAGCTCTTTCCTGACCCCAGGATTTTTTACATTTTCCCATTATGTAGATTGACTGTTTTGATAGACGGGGGTGACTGATGATGCTTGGGTCTCACAAGGTGGGAACGAATTTGATTGTCTGTGAATTGGGAGAGAAATGAATACTCAGAGCAATTGTCAGTTACGTTTGAGGCATCTCATTAACTCCAAATCCAATAAAGCTTTGAAGCCTCTAATAATTTTTAAATGGTCATTGAATGACAATTTTTAACAAAATCGAAATGGTAGAAAGACAAAAATGGAACTGATAGGAAAATAAAAAGAAGTCCCGGATATTATTTCTGATTCGTATCATTTTTATTGTCTAGCTCTGCACATGAATGTGATAAAACATTTCTCATACACAGAAAAGGTTTTCCCACAAATCTATTGGAGAGATTTTCCATGATGTTTCTTCCTGAAGGACTTAAATTTAACAAAGCTAATATGAATGATAGTTTCTGAAACGTACCTATGTATACATACTCATAACTTCTTAGATCTTCAGAAAATGATGAGCATACAGATTGCTTAGTTAAAAAAATCAAAGTCTTTAATAATAGGGGTCTAAAATGTTAGTTACCACCAAATGACAAAATATTACATGGTATGGGGGAGGGCAGCAAGAAAAAATATTCCTTATAACATGACTCTCACAAGAATGAGTACTTGGGTAGTCACCAAAATTTCACAACAAAGTCACATCAGTTTGGGGGGCTCCGTTATAATTCTTCTTGATCTCCTTTGTGTTCAGTGAGCAATTGTCAGTTGATAATTGTCTTCAAACAGTAATTGGTAGACAGGAAAAGAGTGTTCTGACCACTAAACAAGGAAGATCCATTCTGTTTGTAACTATAATTCTTATTGGAAATTAGTTTCATAGCATTTTAATTTATACAATAATCTCTGGTGTGTTTGGAATCCATGGAAAAATGCTACTTAAGCACACTGACATACTTGAATTTCTGGACATGAAAAGTGACAATCATGTCTTAGATGGTCGTCATTCCAGCAGGATACGGCAATTCTTTAAGGTTCTACCTGCGCAAGCATTTGACATCCTTTGATTTTTATCAGGATATTATTGTTGCAAAATTTTTGTATCAAAGTTCTGTTTAAAAATCTGCATAAAAGTTAAGATTATTCTTTCCTCCTAAGCATGTATCTCAAAAATATTTCCCCATAGTCTCACATAATTACCAAAAATCTATTTTAAATCGTTATTTGTGTGAGCGTGCGCGCGTGTGTGTGAGAGAGAAATAGAGAGAGAGAGAGAGAAAGAGAGAAAGAAAGAGAATGATTTGAGAATCCTTGGATGTTTATGCCTTCAATTATCATACATACCCACCACTACAGTACCAAGTAGGACAGACAGAAAACCAAGATATATTGGCTCAATAGAACCCTGACAAAATAAATATTATACCAAAATACAAGTAAAATAACTCCTTCTTATTAACACAAGGACAGGGACAGACTGAGCCATCAAGTGAAGTAGTTCCAGCAATAGAGACTAGAGTACAGTAAAGTGGTTCCGTGCATGAATGACAATTTTAGCAAAATTGTCAATTTTAACAAAACTTTAGACTCAGATCACCCTGCTTGCACCCCAAGTCCCACTTTGGAACACTTATCAAAGTTCTTTTTGCCTCAGTCTCTCATCTATGTGGTAGAGATGACAATAAGTGCTTCTAGGATGTTGTGAGGATGAAATGAATTTGTAGAGTGGAAACAAGTAGTAAACATTTCATTAAAGTTAGCACTTATTATGACATTTGCACATCCTAGGAGTCTGAAACTCTTAAAAGGTTCCAGGTTACAAATGACAGATTTGGGTTATTATGAAAACTGCTGCTTTCCTGGAATAATTTGGAGTCATCTTTGTTTAAAGCAAACAAACACTAGTTAGCAGTAATAGTGAGGAGAGCAAAAGCAAATATTTATCTCTCTCAAGATCTTATATGACAGCTTGAAATCTACATATAATTGCTTATATGATTAGCAAATCTTAATGAAAAGCTTCCCTACCCCACGAAACTGTGACTGTCACCAGTACAAAAGACTATATTTTCTTTTAATAAAAATGTCTCTATCTGCATGTGATAGAACATATATTAACTTAGGTTTTCACATTTTTGTTAGCTTGTCAATAAAATGAAATATTGATGTTTGGAGGCCTTTTCTTATACTGAACTTTAAGTATAGAAATGTTTTTACAGCAGATATTATAATGTTACTTTGATATTTGTGACATTTTATTCTAGATTACAAGATTCTCCCAATACATGGAACAGTAGATATATTAATGCAGTCCAATTTCTTTCCACAAGCAATCTATCATCCAAAGTAAAATAAATGGCTTTCAAAAGGAGATTTAATCATAAACTAAAGAGAAATGGAAGCTTTAAAGACAAGATTTAAAGAAAAGAAATGACTCCACCACTGGAGAGGAGGATGGGACGTGCAGAAGTACATCCTGCCTGGTTTTGTGACTCCAGATTTTCCCCACAAAGACCTGATAACCCAGGGATTGAACACTATTTGCTGCTCACTGTTTTCAACTGACTGAATCCAAACAGTTTGTGGCGTTAATCCCCTTCTATAATTAGCACTTCCCTGGAAGCTGGTGTTTCCATGTGGGACAAAGAGTAGATTTTTTAAAACATCAATGGGACACATCACTAAATCTTTATGAGTAAAACAAGGAAAGATTCACGGATCAGGAAGGGAAGTAAAGAGATGAGAGATCCCAAGATATTGCACACCCATTCCAGATCCACACAGATAAAAAGCCAAGTGCATGTTTACCCAAACACGTCTTCAGTCTCACAACCTCATAACTTCTGAAGCTTACGATTTCTGTGAATTTTCCCATTTACTTCTTTTCTGACCATTTTCTATGTTGGGTTAAAAATAAATTTAAAAAAAAGACTGAAAAGCTCAAAGCTCTTTATAAATAATCTATAAAAGTATAATAATCATGTCTATGTATCTTCTCTTATGTAGTGAGTTATTGTTTATTTTAATTAGAATTTTTCTGAACAAACATTTAAATGTTAAACTTGCATTAGTCAATTTATAGCATCCCTATGCCCTGCTTTCTCAGCTGGGTATTTTCGGAGCAGTGTTGTACCTTCCAGGAAAGAAAAACTCCAGAATTATCCCAGTTGCTAACCCCTACCCAGACTTTCTTCCATAAAGTGGTTAATTGTAAAATATTTATTATTTTGTTCCAAAATCTTCCCACGGCCAAACTATAAAGATTCCTTTTACACAAAAGACCTATATTTTCTTTCCAAAGCACTTTTAAAATCTTGAACTTCTATTAAGTTATTTTACTGTTTTTGAAAGACTGTTGCTAAAACTGCAACTCCATATCCAAAGGTGAAAGGCCACTTAAAATTTCTACTGTGCCAATTAAGTTAATGAATGCAAAGAGAAACCTCCCTCTTATAAAACATGGTGAAAATCTGACATAATTAGTTTTTCCTAAAGATGCATGAATTTTAACAAGCTACTGACAGTTAGTTTCACCTTAGGTCTTCTTTTTCTTCTTTTTTAACCACACGAAAAATTTTCTTTTCTTCTGTCTTCTTCTCAGCCACTCTACTGGTATTGAACCAAATGCATATGATTTTCAAGAACTGTGTCTGAATTAACAGGAAAAACTCTCTACATGAGTTATTTCAAGAGGAATTTTTATTGTCCAAAGTCATTTTTATCAGGAAAAAAAATAGCATAGAACCAGTTAGCGTGACTTCTGAATGGGGAGCCATGTTTGAAAGAAGAATGTGCTGTTTAATGATAATAATGGCAATAAATTACTTTGTGCTAGAGTGTATGCTGCATTGTATCTTTCATCTCACACATTTTTGGGTATTTCAAATCCCTAAACTTACATAATAAAGGGAAACTGACATTCAAAGCAATCTTTACGAACAGTTTTTCTGTTTCATAGCTTCCGGATAAGAGCTTCCATGTGCTGCAAAAAATAGTCTCTGTCAACAGAATCCACTTGATCAAAGAGTTTTTGTCAGCTATTAAAAGAGGAAAAATCCACAAATTTGTGATTCTGTTATCTCTTCCATGTTCTGTTTGCAGCTTATAAACTTTTTATGCTTTCAAATGGTAACAATAGTTTAACATTTTAAATACATGTTTGGCAGATCACTGAGGGAACATTAGGAGCATTTGCATTTTTTTCTGTTCTTTAGAGGCTGATTGTTGATTTGCATCATACCCCTCCCCCATTTTCCTAAAAATTTGTAGCTTTATCTTTGCCTATATAGCTATTTATCATCTCTAGATATTTAAACTACCTACCTCTGAATGATTTTCTCAATAGTGTTGAGTAACTGTCTGTTTAGTCTTTTTATGCCTAAGCAAAAATACAATTGCATTTAGGCAAGAATCAGTCTGCTTAAGAAGATCCCAAGACATTTACACAATTGAAATAAAATCCCTTTTCTGTAGGGAAACTGGGGAGAAAGATCTGAAAGCTTTTTCTGGCCACTTTTCTATGTAGTAACTAGATAAAATAATATGATATGCTGGAAAAGTAAAAATAATCACTTATAAAAACATTTCTTCAAATGTTTCTTTTAAAAAAACTAAAGTGTTCTTTCCATTTTGATTCTGAAAGTACTGTGGTAGAATTTGATCATTTGGATAAGCTCCCCCACATTAGTTTAAAATAAATCCTGATACATGGATTTGCAATTTGTTTCTATGGTTCATTCAGGTCTCATTTTGTAATCATTATCATGTATTACAATTACTAGAGAGGGCTTAATGTCAAATGTGCAACTGTCCCCTGAAGTGTCTCCATCACTACTAGGTAGTTGAATCTGCTCTAAGTAAAATTGCACCTGTTTAACAACTCTTCAGTGTCTGCCCATCACTCGAATCATTTCCAGGCTCCTTAACATGGATCATGACTCTTCATGATCTGTCCTAAACTGTTCCAAATCTATTCATTTTGTCACGTCCCTACTTAATGTCACTTCCGTATTTCAGGCCTACAGAATGGTCTAAGTTATTTTGATTCTCAAAATTCATCATATCCAATACCTCACATCATTTACATACATGGTTCCTCTGCCAAGTAAATTCTTGCATAATTGTACCTATTACTGGTATTACTTTAATTTATTTTTTTTGTTTTCAGCAAAGCAACCCTTATTTCTCATTTTAAAAAGTCTAACAAAATTACATGAAAAACAAAAGTTCCCCATCTCCACCTTCCATACTCCCTCAAATCTTGATTCTCAAATTAGGATCAGCTACATACCTGGCAAAACCCTGTGCAAAATGGAAATATGAGATCCTTTATCTAAAAGCAGGAGGGAAAAATATTGTTAAGGGTATTAAAATATAAAGTACTTTCTTAATCTGTAGTCTGTTTCAACTTCTGGTGTTTTATTTTTGTTGTTTAATGTAATTTTATGTAAAGAAAAATTAAAAATTTAAATACTTTGCATGAATTTTGCCATTCATTTTTATATTATGCAATGACAATATTAAATGCACATATATAATCATTACATCATTCTGGTGAAATTATATAATAATTTATTATTAAATTGTTAATTTAATAATCAGTGTTCATAATATGACTTTAAATCATACTTGCAGCTGAGCAGGATGGTATACCAAAATTACATAATAATTTCTTACATAACTATCTATTTTCACTGGAGATAATAACTGCCTTATTTATTTGCTGTTAACTCCAGAATCTTCCATAGAATTTTTTCTTAGCTTGGAAAGGTAATTATCAGTATCTTTTTTCTCCTGTCTTTTTCTTTTTTTTTTTTTTTTTTTGAACTGGAGCTGAATTTACAGCTCTCTGAACTTGCTATAAACTCTCTTTAAGACTTTATAACATTATTCTTGAATTCTCTTCTTTTTTCTCCTATGGTGAACTCTCTGTTTCCTGAGTCCCATTTTTTTTTTTTTTTGTCTCTTTTTTGGATTATAGGACAAGAAATGCATCAATGAGTTCCTAAGAAATGGGAACATGAGAAGTAATGTTCTGAGAGCTTGTATGCCTGAAACTATCTTTTCCTTAAAATTGATTGGTAGTTTTGGGTAAAGAAATCAAGGTCAGAAATCATTTCTTTACCTGAACATTGAGGACAATATTCTATTTCCTGCTAACTTCAGATGTTAGAGTTAGAAATACAATGCCTTTTGTAACATTAGTTGTTGCTATGTGATTATTTCTTTTTCTTTCTGATAACTTTTAGAATTACAGGTATTTTTGTCATTTTGTATTTTAAAGTTGTCCCTCTACTATCTTCTTGCTTGCACTGCTTTTGACAACAAAGCTGTTGCCATAATTATATTTGTTTCTTTGTATATATGGCCTGTCTTTTCACTCTATTTCTATAATTTTCTCTGTATTACTGGTTTTAAGAAATTTGATTATTCTATGATTTGGTCTAGCTTCCTTTTTCCCCATGTTTTTAGGCTTTAGTATTCATTGAGATTTGTGGACCCATGGTTTTAAAATTTTCACCGAATTCAGAAAATTTCCAGCCATTATTTATTCAGATATTTTCTATTCTCCCTTACTCTTTTCATAGATTCCAATTACACGTATCTGATGCCACTTGAAGTTGCCCTATGTCTCACTAGTGCTCTGTTCGTTTTTTAATTCTCTTTTTTCCTCTGTGCTTCATTTTGGATAGTTTCTATTGCTGTATCTTCAGGTTTACTTATCATTTTTATGCAATAGGTAATTTGTCATTAATCTCATTGAGTGTATTTCTTATCTCAGATACTTTAGTTTTCATTTTTAGCAGTTTGATTTGGGTCTTTTTAAAATCTTACCTTAAATTTTTAAACATATAGAATACAGTTATAATGGCTGTTTTAATGTTCTTGTTAACTCTAATATCCAAGTCAATTCTGGGTCAATTTTGATTGGTTTTTCTCCACATTATACATCTTTTTTTTTTTTTCCTATTTCTTTTTATGCCTGCTAATTTTTTACTGGATGCATCATAATGTGAATTTTGTCTTTTTTAATGCTGGGTATGTTTGTATCAATATAAATATTCTTAGTTTTGGTCCTATGACATGGTTTGCTTACATAGAAACAGTTTAATCTTTTTGGTTCTTATGTTTAAGGTTTGTTAAGTGGGACTGGAGCAGAGCTCAGTCTAGGGCTAATTACTCCTCACTACTAAAGCAAGGCACTTCTTGTAAGCTAGTAAGTTCACTAGAGATCTTGAACATTTTTATTCTGGGTGATGGGACCAGGCATTATTCTCAGTCTTGGGTGATCACTGGGTATTGGTTCATCTCATCCTTTCAAGTGATTCTCTCCTGGCTTCATATGGCTACCTCGCATGAATGCATGAATCAGTACTCAGCTAACACTGGAGGGTGAGTCTCTGTAGATCTCAGGCTCTCCCTCTGAGCTTCTCTCTCCTTTTCTGCTGGGAACTCTATCTGGATTGTTCTCTCCAGATCCTCAGTTCTTTTATTCCAGCCACGGAGTCTGCCACGGGTTCTATCTGCATTACTTTTCCCTGTGCCACAACCTAGAAACTCCCTTAAGACAATAGTTGAGCTTATTACAGAGCTGCTCACTTCATTTGTTTCTCAATTTTGGGATTATTGTCTTTGTTGCATGATATCCATTGTGTTGTCATCCACTATTTCCTATATTTTGTCCATTTTTTGATGGTTTGAAGCAGTATGGTAAATCTGTTTCTTGTTACTCCATCTTGGCCAGAATCAGCAATCCCTTATATCAGTCCTTATGTTTTTAATTTCAGAGAATTTATTTAATCACTTGTTTAATTTTCTATTCTCTCTCTCTTTTATTCTTTTTCATGGAAGCAATGTTTTATCTCTTTAAGGATTAGTTTATTTCTAACTATTTTGTTTCCTGTCATGCTTCTGTTTCTTCCATGTCGCTTTTATTACTCTTTACTTCTTGTGGTATTTTTCTTTCATTTGGAGGTTTTCCAAAAATATCTAGTGACCCTTAAATGTTAGCTCATAATTAATATCTGGCCATTAAAATATTTTACATGGAGACAATACTACAGCAAGATTTCATTGATAAATTTCAAAATGTTCTCAATAGGCCTTTTTTCTCCCCCAAAAAGAGTCCTCTTGGCTGAGATCAAATCCTAGAATTCTGAAAAACATAGCAAAAGGAGGCTATGAAAGAGCTTTCACAACTCACTCTGTGAATTTCCACTTAGTCCCCCTGCTTTCAGTGCAGTACTGTGGTGATCCAGTGTTCAGAGCCTTTTTGCTTTAACTACACTTGAGAATAAATGTTCAGTCTTTCTTGCTGCTTGTGTGGGATAGTTTTCTAGCTAAGTGAATGGGGATAGGAATGTGACTTTCTTAACATTTACTAAAAGACTTTTCAATCAAACTCCTGTTTTCAGACCCACTTAACACCTTGAATTAAAAAGTCCTCCATACTCCTAATTGTTGATTCATATATCATGACATGGCTTCAAACTCAAAGTTCTTGAGCCTTTCTGTGGTTCTGCCATGGGCTTCCTGCCCTACTGAGTTAGCCTTAACTTTGTTTGGTAAGCTAAGTCAGTTAATACTTACACATTTACTTTCAACATATGGCCAAGGTAGCCAGTTAACTCAACTGTCAGCTTTTTAATTTTTTTCCCCAATGATTCATGCTTGGCTTAGTCTATTGGGGTTGCTAAACAAAATACTTACAAAAGACAGAAATGTATTTCTCACTGTTCTGGAGACTGCGAAGTCCAAGGTCAATGTGTATCCCAATTCAATGTTTGGTGAGGGCTAGCCATCTGGTTCACAGGTGGCACTCTCTAGATGTTCCTTCAGATCCTGAAAAGAGAAAGGCAGCCCTCTGGGGGGCCTCTTAAAGGGCACTAATTCTATTCAAGAGGGCTCTGCTCTCATGACCTATTTACCTCCTAAAGACCACACCTACTAATACCATCACATTAGGGATTAAGTTTCAACATATAAATGTAATGGGAACACAAACATTCAGATCATACCAATGCCTTTTTAATTCTATATTAAAATCTGTGTGAAGTCTTGGGAAGGATCTGAGCTAATTACCTATAATTCATTGGCAATAAATAACTGGAAGTAATACCCAATTTCCAGGTTTCACTTTTGAAATCTCTAAATCAGGAAAGCCTATCATGCTGGAAATTATCCAACTCTATATTTCCTTTCATGGGTATATGAGAAGCTACACTTCCTGGGCTCTGTGCATTTCTGGTCAGTGAAATGTGAGGTGCATGATGTGTGCCACATCCAGTCTGAGGCAATCAAAAGACCCTGAGTGATTCTCTAGCCTCTGTCATCTCATCCTTAGGAGACCAGCAGATGGGCCAGCATCTCTCAGATTGGATCCCTGAATGACCATGTGGAACAGAGTTCCTTTATAAACCTATAGTAGACATTGTATGATTGAGAAATGTAATGTTACATGTTAAGCCTTGAGAGTAAGAGGTTATTTTACATGTAGCTTAAGTCTAGTCTATGTTGACTGATACTCTACACCCGGACTCTCAAAGAAAAGATTGAGTAGCCACAGCATCTTTACTCCCCTTACTTTTTGCTTATAAATCTATATTGCAATTTTCTGTTTTCAAATGTGTTTTTTCCACTAAAGGCTCTTTGAGGTAATGCTGTGTATCCACATTTACTCAGAATATATTGGCTTAAGAGATGAATGGCAGGGTTTAAGTCTTTCAGTGTAACACATTTAGTGCAATAGATGCTTATAATTATAACCACATGGATTGCGATAATGTAGACATATTAGCAGTAAAAATGAAAAATTATAATAATGTAATTGCATTTATGTATAATATTTGGGGGAAATTCCTAACTTTTCTTTCTTTGGCTTCTCTCAATTCATTAATGTGGGTAGGATTTATTGCACAAGCAGTAATCATATGCTGTGCTTCTTCCTAGGATATGACTTTAAGAACAAAAGAAAGTATTTGGATTGAATTCTAGGACTGACAACCTTATCTAAAATTTCAGGAAAAAATGGCACAATAGACTCTCTTTATTAAAAAATAATGTATAGCAATATCTGTTCAAAACTTGGTGGAAGGATTTTAAATGTTACTTTCTGTATTGGATAGATTATATCCAAATACTAATGCATTTGTGCATTATCTAGTTGTGTGAAAACACTAAACAGGATAAAGGTCTAAATATGTTAGCTCTAAAAGTAGTAGAGTTCTTTATTTCCTTCTATGTTTTCTCTTTTCTCTCCTCCATGGAAGTTAACTCTTAGTCCAATAAAACAGCTATTTATTCCTCAACAAATATTTATTATTACTGTCTGGCTGGAAAATGTTGACAACCATATTTTGGTTCAGTTGTTTACTTGTTGTATAATAGAATTGTATAGAACTGTAGTTTCTTGAGGACAAGAAAAATACCACATCATATCTTTTGTAGTGTCTAATTTGGCATACATATTAATAGCTTTTAAGCATAGTGCAAAAATTCAATAAGTAATTCTATGCATAGATGAATTACATGGACTTATATAAAATATCTGAACCCAGAAAAGCCTTAATTAAACTATATATCATAATTCATTACATTCATATTATAAAATCTATATTTATTAGGCATGTGCTATGTGCAGATCACTTTTATAAGTGCAGGAAACATAAAAAGGCAAAAATAAAGGCAAAAAATGTCCTCTTTTGTAGAACTTGCAATTCTAGAATATAAAGACCAGAATAAAATAAGCAGTATGAGTAAAAAGAAATTTTTAAAAAGAACAATAGAGTACCAGAGAACAACAATGATCATGCTGATAACAACGACAATGATAATATTAATGATGTTTTCCATAATTTGATATGGAAATTATGAATGAATATTTAATATCTTAGAATATGAATGAATATCTAATAGACTTTGTAAAATATTGAACATAGTCTCATCATAAGAAGTTGCAGTCTATTCTTTTGAGATCAATAATCTGCCTCTGTTTTGATCTCTGTCTTTAAAATCACAATGAGTAGTAAGTGATGCCTAACCATTCCTAGGTGGTTCCTATAAGATATGCTCTAAAAATGGGTTTAAAAAACATTGGCTTTTAAAGGAAAATACATATATTCATTGTATGGATCTTTTAAAATCTAAATAATTAACATGGTTAAAACAATATCAAATGAGTCAGTGTTAAATCCTGAAATGAAGTTCACATTTTAAAATTTCAGTATGCCAAACACAACTTGCACATGACTGAGAAGCTACCTTGTGAGTATTGCACACGTTACTTAATATTATAATATAAGGTAAATGTTTTCAAGATATATAAGATTTTACAGTGTTTTCTATTTTATTTTACCCGATTTCAAGTGATCAAAATATGGGAGAACAAATTCAGAGATATTTCCTTTCAATTATTATATTTCTGCATGATTTGTTAACATGTCTTTTTGGAACACAAGTTTTGACCTCAGGAGATCCAATGTTTGTTTTCAACCTGCTGATTTCTTCACTGATCTTACGGAAGTCACATAACCTCCTGCTTGAGTTTCCTCATTTGAAAAACAGAGATAAGAATAGTTTCATGCTGTTACCATTAGGATCAAAATGTGAATAGCTCTAAAGCCTTGGTATAGAGAAGAATCAAGGCACAGTGAGACAGTATCACAAGACACAGTAACTTTAACCTGATCCAGCATATGGGGCATTTGCCCTCTATTGCCAAAGCAATTTATCCTGTAAGTCACAACTGTTACTTAGAGCTTGACTTTTTCAAAGGTCAAAGTCAAGTCATCTGTTATGTTCTGCTGGGATCCCATTCTCATCCATTCTCTGAAATTTTAAGGTCAGAGATAGAAACAAGTAGGGAGAGGAGAGGAGAGTTGCATTATTAGGAACAAAGGTGACTGTGCATTCTATTTGCCCCAGGCCCTTCATTGTCCCACCTGCATTCTGCATTTGTCAGGCTCCATACGACAATGTGCAATTCACTATGAGATCATTTAACACAGGTCAACTTGCATGCTCAGCAATGTATGTGTTTGAAGTACCTGGTCCCTTTACTCAGGGAGCTTGGGATCAAATGCATGAGACAATGGTAACATGAAAACAGCAACAGATTACTGTGAAACATACACTAAGACTCTCTCATATAGATGATAACCAATGTAGGGTTTATCAGGCATATCTTGTTATTAAGTACACTAAGAGAAACTATATTTCTAACTGCCCAATTCAATCCCTTTGAGTTAGTGCTACTCAGAATGCCCTTCTGTAAATTTGCCCTCCTCTCATTGCTGCCTCTTCTTATGTCTATAAATATATTTAACATCTCAGCTTTACAATTTTACATTAAATTAAAATATTTAAAAATATACCTTTAGTTATCACCACATTTTTTTTCTTTTCACAAGTTTCAAAAACTGCAATTCTAAATCCTAGCAGACGTGACATCTTTGTTTTATTAAAAATATTTTTAACACTCAGACGTCTAGCCAAAAAATAAAATGTATAGATAATAATCAATATACGATATATTTTTTTAAGAAATCAACACAAAGCCATAAATGTAATATAAATAAAAGATGATAAAAGTATCTTGCAATAAAATAACGTACATTTCAGTTTGACAATGCTTGGACATGACTACACATAGAAGACGCAATGAAATGCTAAGTTGCTTGCACCTATACTTAGGCTATTCATTAATGCAAAAGCTACAAATGGGACTGACATAAATGTGTTGTACTGGACTTTTAAACATTAGCATTGCTATTAGTGTTGTGATTTTCTGAAATTGTGAATACCTCTTAGCAAACAGATGAACATCTATTGATTTACATGATAGTTGCTTTCCTGGAAGATACAGTGTATATATTAAAACTATGCAAAACGATTTTTGTTTATATATTAAATAGAGGGATGTGTTATGAAAAGAAAACTCTTAACAGTTGGATTTTATTTTTAGTGGTGGTGCTTTATTTTTCTGAACTATGTGACTATCCAACAGATATTTCAGAAGCTGGTCAGGATGTAGGGAAAATCTTTGTTATTTGGTACTATCCTGTAAATTGCCAAATGTCTGGCTTCCTTGACTCACCCCTTAGTAAATATCAGCAGTACCTTTCAATTATTGTGAAAACACTCATGCATACATATGCGTCCAAAGTGCCACCTAGAGAGCAATAATATCCCACTGAAGACAAATTTTACAAAAGGCACAGTTTGTATAATTGGTTTGTATTTCCCTTTTCATTTATTTCTCAACACAATGAAACTAGTTCTAGCTTCCACCATTCCTATGTAATATTCTGCTATGTAATATGCCTTCATTCATTTAAGCATTCATGCTTTTGTTGCTAGATATATGAGTTGCTCTCAAATGCTGCAAAAATACTGCTACAAGCTTTTTGTGGATATATTCTTTTATTCACCTCAGAAATTTTAAGATTGAAAGGAGTGGAATTTCTGGGGTATAGGAAGGTGTACATTTAACTATAATAGAAATTGTCAGACATTTCTGAAGTGCTTGTACTGTTTTACGCTTCCACAGCAAAACATGATAGCTGCTTCTCAGACCTATCATCACCTACCGTTTTTCATCATTTTACTTTCATACAGTCTAATAAGAATGTAGTTCTAGCTCATTTTAGTTTTAATTTGCATTTCTCTGATGACCAGTGATTTAAACACTATTTTGTTGTTTTCATTGATCACTTGTAGATCTTCTTATGTGAAATTTCTGTTTAGGTTTTTGCCCATTTTTTTATTGGATTGTTTGTCTTATTTCTTATGTATTCTAGAATTTTTCTTTATATATACTGGACACAAATCTGATGGACACATTTATAATAACTATTTTTTCCCAGTCTGTAGCATGTCTTTTAACTTTTTTTTTTAATTATATATATTTAAGGTGTATGACATTCTATTATGATATACATAAACATAGTAAAATTAATGCTATATTTAAACAAATTAATCTATTCATCACCTTCAATAGTTAACTTTTTTGGTGTGTGATAAGAACATGAAAAATCTACTCTTTTGGTAAATATTCAGCATATAATACTATATATATATTCAGCATATAATACTATATTATATATAGGTTTGAGTTTTTTTTTAATTTTAAATCTTAAAGTTTTAATTTTTAATTATTATGGGTACAGAATAGTTGTATATCTTTATAGGGTACGTGTGATGTTTTGATACAGACATACAATTTGAAATAATCAAAGCAGGGTAATTGAGGTATCCATCACTTCAAACATTTAACAATTCTTTGTGTTAGGAACATTCCAATTCTACTCTTTTAGTTATTTTAAAGTATACACTAACATATTGTTGATTATACTCACTTTGTCATTCTATCAAATATTATTCATTCTATCTAAACTGTATTTTTGCACTCATTACCCATCCCTACTTTATCCCCCCTCTTCCAATACCCTTCTCAGACTCTGCTAACTATCATTCTACATTCTGTCTCCAGTAAATAAATTGTCTTCAATATTTAACTCCCACATATGGCTGAGAATATGTAAGACTTATTTATCTTTTTGTGCTTAGCTTATTTCACTTAACCTAATGTTCTCCAGTTCTATGCAAGTTGTTGCAAAGACCAGAATTTTATTACTTTTTGTGGCTATCTAATACTCAATTGTGTATATGTACCACAATTTCTTTATCCATTCATCTGTTCATGGACATGTAGGTTGATTCCAAATCTTGGCTATTGTGACTAGTGCTGCCAAAAACATGGGAGGTGCAGATATCTTTTCGATATACTAAATTCCCATCCTTTGGAGAGATATATATACTTAGTAGTGAGATTGCTAGGTCACACAGTAGTTCTATTTTTAGTTTTTTGAGGAACTTCTATAATGTTTTCCATAGTGGTTGCACTAATTTACACTTCTACTAACAGTGTAGGAGGGTTCCCCTTTTCCCACATCCTTACTGGCATTCGTTATTGCCTGACTTCTTGATGAAAGCAATTTTAACTGGGGTAAGATGATGTCTCATTATAGTTCTGATTTGCATTTCTCTTACGGCTAATGATGTTGACCATTTTTTCATATACCCATTGGCCATCTGTCTGTCTTCTTTTGAGAAATGTCTGTTCAGATCTTTTGCCCATTTTTAATTGGATCATTTGACTTTTTCCTATTGACTTATTGGAGATCCTTATATATTTTAGTTATTAATCCATTGCCATATTGTTAGTTTGCAAATATTTTCTCCCATTCAGTGGGTTGTTTCTTCAGTTTGTTAACTGTTTTTTTGGCTGTGTGGGAGCTTTTTAGATTGATGTGATTCAAATTGCCCAATATTCCTTTGGTTGCCTGTGCTTTGGGGGATTATTCAAGAAATTTTTGCCCAGATCAATGTCCTCAAGCATTTTCATAATGTTTACTTTTAGTAAGAAAGTCTTAGATTTAAGTCTTTATGTCATTTTGATTTTATTTTTGTATATGGCAAGAAATATGGGTCTAGTTTCATTATTCTGCATATGCATATCCAGTTTTCCCAACATCATTTATTGAAAAGACTGTCCTTATCCCATTGTATGTTCTTGGAACCTTTGTCAAAGAGAAGTTCACTGTAGATGTGTGGATTTATTTTTGACTTCTCTATTCTGTTTCATTGGTCTATGTGTCTGTTTTTATGCCAATACCACGCTGTTTGAGTTACTACAGCTCTGTAGTATTCTGTGAAGTCAGGTAACATGATTCCTCTAGTTTTTTTAATCCATCTGTCTATTAATTTATTTAAAACAATAAACATATTACATACCATAAATATACCATTTTAATATAAAATAACTATTTTACAAAATCAGAGAGAAGATTAGCCTGTTTTATAGTTTTATTAAATTTTATTTCAAAATATTAAGGGCATACAATTGTTTTTGTTATATGGACAGCTTTTAGAATGCTTTAGTCAGGGCTATAAGTGTTCCCATTGCCAGAATAGTTTTCAATGTATCTGTTAGGTAGATTTCTACCACTTTGTTCCTCCCCCTGCTTTCCTTTCTTGATTTTGAAAATTTGTTACTACTTTCTGTGCCTGTATGTGTCCATCAATTAATTCCAAATTATTAAAGAATGCATGTGGTGTTTGTTTTTCCATTCTTGTGATACTTCATTTAGGATAATGGACTCTAGTTCCATCCAAATTGCTGAAGAATATATTAATTCACTTCTTTTTTATGGTTGAGTAATACTCCATGGTGTGTGTGTGTGTGTGTGTGTATATACATATATACATGTATATACATATACATATACAAACACAGACACACACGTTCCCCACATTTTTTTAATTCACTCTTGAATTGGTGGGCACCTGGGTTGATTCCACACCTTTGCAATTGTGAATTCCCTGTATTAGCAGGCAAAGTCTCTCACTCTCTTCCCTCAGTGTCTGTGCTGGGATGTTGGAGTTGGGGGAGGAGTGACATGGTCACTGTCACATGACCACTAATGTCAGATCACACCTGGACCAGTCCAGTCTCATCCAGAGCCAGTGATGATTGTGGCCTGGTTACCTTTGATGTTTATTCAAAACCCAATGGCTCTTTAGTCAGCAGGTGGTGAATCCTGCCAGGACGCAGTCCTTCTCTTCAAGACAACACATTTCCTTCTGGCCCAGGGTGGGTCCAGAAATGCTATCCAGGAACTAATGCCTGGCCTCAGAGGCCTTGGGGGTCTCCTAGGTACTTTATTTTACTATGGCTGAGGTGGTACCCAAGTTGCAAAACAAAGTATTCTAAGCTCTTCCCTTTCCTCAAGTGGAAGAAGACCCTCCCAGAAGATTAATAAAATGAAAAGTTGGTTCTTTGAAAAAATAAACAAAATTGACACATGCCTCTTGCTATATTAATGAGAAGGAGAAAAGAAATGACTAAAATAATCTCCATCAGGAATGAAAAAGGAGAAATTACAACTGATGCCACGGAAATACAAAATATCATCTGTGAACACTATAAAAACCTTTATGCATATAAACTGAAAAATCGGGAGGAAATGGACAAATTCTTGGAAACACACAACCTCCCTAGGCTCAATCAGGATGAAATAGAATTCCTGAACAGACCAATATCAAGTACTGAATTGAAACAGCAATAAAAAAACCTTCCTAAAAAGAAAAGTCCGGGACCAGATGGTTTCACACTGGAATTTTACCAGATTTACAAAGAAGAACTGGTGCCTATCCTGCAGAAATTATTCCACAACATCAAGAAGGAAGGAATCCTCCCCAACATGTTTTATGAAGTCAACATCACCATAATACCAAAACCATGAAAGGACGCGACAACAGCAAAAAAAAACCCTACAGACCAATATCCCTTATGGATATAGATGCAAAAATTCTCAACAAAATTCTAGCAAACCAAATTCAGGTGTTTATCAAAAAAATAATCCATAACAACAAAGTGGACTTCATCCCAGGGATGCAGGATGGTTCAACATACACAAACCTATAAATGTAATTAACCATATAAATAGAAACAAAAACAAAGACAATATGATCCTTTCAACAGATGCAGAAAAAGCATTTGACAAAATTCAACACCCTTTTATGATAAGAACGCTTAACAAAATAGGCATAGAAGGGACTTACCTAAAAGTGATACAAGCCATATATGAGAAACCCATAGCCAACAGCATACTGAAGGGGGGAAAAAAGTGAAAGCATTCCCACTTAGAACTGGAACCAGACAAGCTTGCCCTTTATCACTGCTTCTATTCAACTTAGTGCTGGAAGTCCTAGCTAGAGCAATCAGACAAGAGAAGGAAATCAAGGGCATCCAAATGGGGGCAGAAGAAGTCGAACTATTGCTCTTTGCTGACAATGTGATCTTATGCTTAGAAAACCCCAAAGATTCTGCCCCGAGACTCCTGGAATTGATAAACAAATTCAGCAAAGTCTCAGGTTACAAAATAAATGTACAAAAATCAGTAGCATTCCTATATGCCAATTATAGTCAAACTGAGAACCAAATCAAAGACTCAATACCCTTCACAATAGCAAAAAGAAAATAAAATATCTAGGAATATATTTAACTAAGAAGGTGAAAGACCTCTACAGGGAGAACCACAATACATTGAGGAAGCAAATAGCAAAGGACATAAACAGGTATAAATCCATACCATGCTCATGGGTTGGCAGAATCAATGTTGTTAAAATGTGTATACTACCCAAAGTGATCTACAGATTCAACACAATCCATATTAAAATACCAACATCATTTTTCACAGATTTAGAAAAAATAATGCTACTCTTCATTTGTTTTAAGAATTTAGTTCGAGCCCCAGGGTGCTCTCTTTATTCCAGTGGTGGGGCTAGTAGGAACTAGGCTTTGGGGTGGAGGATTTCCCTCCAGCTGAGCTGGTCAAAATGCTCTCTCTGTGGGCACTGGCAGAATTCTGCCCTGTGCTGTGTTCCCTTGTGCCAGGATGGCCCTCACTTTCAATGCACAGCCCCACAATCACTTCATTTTCCATTTGTTTGGCACACAGATTCTCCATCCACTTTGCATGCTGGCACAGCACTGCTGGAGCATGGAGGAGGAGTGGCCTGGGCAATGCAAAACTGCTTTTTCAGCCCTCTTCAGTGAGTCTTTCTTTACACAATGTTAAAACAAGGTAGTATGATTGCTCACCTGATTTTTAGTTCTTCTTAAGGTGAATGCTTGGGTAGATATTTGTTGAATTTGGTGTTTGTGCAGAGAGATGATCACTGGAAGTTTTCATTCAGCCATCTTGCTTCACTCCCTATCTATTAACTATAGTTTTCGTGCTGTACATTAGATCTCTATGCTTAGTCATCCCATGGAACTACAAATTTGTACCCTTTGGCCTACTTCTCCCCATTTTCCTCAACTCCTACCTCTGGTAACCACTGTTCTACTCTTTGCTTCTATGCATTCAGCTATTTTTTATTTCACATGTAAGTGAGATCATACAGTGGTTTTTCTTTTTTTTAAAAAAAAAATGTTTGGTTTATTTCACTCAGCATAATGTACTCTAAGTTAACCCACGTTGCCGTAGATGGCAGTATCTCCTCCTTCTTAAGGTTGGATAATATTCCATAATATATACCACAGTTTTTTTTTCTGTTCATTTATCCATGGACACTTAGGTTGTTTCCGTATGTTGACTGTTATGAATAATACTGCAATGAACATGGGATTGTAGCTATCTGTACAAAGTGTTGATTTAATTTTGGGTTGATTTGTACCCTGAAGTAGAATTCCTGGGTTATATAATAGTTTTATTTTAATTTTTTGAGGAACCTCCATACTGTTTTCCATAATGACTGTACCCCACCAACAGAGTACGAGTGTTCCATTTTCTCCACAGCCTCACCAATACTTGTTATCTCTTGTGTTTTTTATAATAGCTACTGCAATCAATGTGAGGTGCTATTTCACTGTGGTTTTGATTTGAATTTCTCTGATGATTAGTGTTGATGAGCATCTTCTCATACATCTGTTGACAAGTTGTATGTCTTCTTTGGAAAATTGCCTGTTCTGGTCCTTTGCACATTTTTTAATTGTAATATTTGTTTGTTTTTTTTTTCTACTGAGTTATTGTGAGTTCCTAATATAGTTCAGATATTAACTCCTTATAAGATTTATTTTCTCCCAAATCATAGGCTGGCTTTTCATTTTATTGATTGTTTCCTTTTGTATGCAGAAGCTTTTAATTAATAGTTTGATGTAGTCTCACTTGTTTATTTTTGCTTGTGTTACCTGAGCTTTTGGTGTAATAGCTAAAAAATAAAAATAATGTTTACCATGGGCAATACCAAGGAGGTTTACTCCTATATTTTGCTCTAGGAGGCTTATGGTTTCACGTCTTATATTTAGGATTTTAATCTATTTTGAGTTGATTTTTGTGTATGGTATAAGGTATGGATCTAGTTTAATTATTTTGCATCTGGATAGCTAGTTTTCCCAACCATTTATTGAGGAGACTGTCTTTTCTCCATTGTATTTTTTTGTGTTTATTTCAGGGTTCTTTATTCTGTTTCATTGGTCTATGTGACAGTTTTTATGCTACTACAATACTATTTTGATTACTATAGTTTGTAATATAATTAGAATTCAAGGAATGTAATACCTCCAGATTTGTTTTCTTTCTCAAGTTTGTTTTGGCTATTTGAGGTTTTTGGTGGCTCTGTGTGAATTTTAGATTGTTTTTCTGTTGCTGTTTTGCAATGAGACTATTTTAGGATATCTATTCTAACCTAACTCCAAAAATAGAAGTCCTAATTTGCTTTTCTACACACTTCTTCTTTCTATTCCCAATACCATGGCATATTTGCCTTGAGCATCAATGCCCTCCATGTTGCCAAATCTAATGAATTTACTTTTTGTTGTTTATCTTACCATACCAATAAAGATCTTTTAATAGTGTTGTCTGTGCCCGTCCTCTTAAGCATGTTAGCTTTTCTATTTTGTTCTCTCATGCATTTTTTACTTATTATCATTTTGTGTGGGCATCTAAAATGCATGCAATAGATTTCAAGATGGCCCCAATCCATCACACTTCTCTGAACCTGCACCTGTTGCCACATAGTTGTGCAGTGCTTTCCCATATGGTTGTGCTAAATTGCACTGCCATTTGACTCTATACTTGTAAATGGCCTCATAAGCAAGATTTTTTTTTTTTTGATAACGTTTTTTGTTCCCTTATGTTTCAAATGAGTTTTCAGTGTTCCCCTTGTGGCTAGAACTGGCTGCTCTAAGTGGCCTTGAATTGGTGGTACCATAGACAGTGAGTTTTATCTCAACACTAATAACTTAGCAACTTTAGTTTCAAACTAGGCAGAAAAGAAAATAGAGAGCTCTCAGTAAGATTTGATGACCAAAACTTTGTAACTTTCTGTTGTACTGATACATTCCTTTTGAGTTTCTTTCCCAGAAACAGCAGAATCTACTTGCAGCCACAAGATGAATACAAAGTCTCACATCACCTGTTTGTGCAGAGAAGACAAGATACGCAACACCCCACCACAGATCATGCCGGAAGACCTTCTGAGCAGCCTATTTCCTGTGTCCCACCTGCACACAAGGCTGAAAGAATGACCAATATTAACCCCTAACTCATTATACTACTAAAATATTTGCCCAGGGAGGGACTTATCTGCCATCTTTTGATCATGGAATGTACTAGCATGATTTCTCACTGTACTTATGTGCCCTGCACTCCACCTAAACGTAAAATGATGCTCACTCCCCTCATGCATTATTCATTTCACCTCCAGAAAAAACCCTGACCCTATTGGTTGGGGAGTTGTATTTGAGGCAGTCCATACCTCCCACCTCCCAGTTTACACATCTCCTGCAACAAATCCTTTCTTCTTTGACAATCCTTGCTGTCTCAGTAATTGGCTTTCTGTGTGGTGAACAACAATGGACTCTCCTTTTGGGTTTGTTAACATACTCAGCCATGTGACTTACTTTGGCCAATGGAATGTTAATATGTAATACAAGCAGAGTATGGAAACTGGCTTGTACATTGGGTCTTGTTCTTTTGTGCCTCTGCTATTGCCAAAGTAGCACACCTGGCCTACTCCATTTGTCCTTATCCTAGGGGAAAAATTAGGGACATATGAGCAAAGCCATCCTACGAATGCATGAGTGAACTAAACTAAATAACCTAAGGCCTGTCTGTAGTCATGAGAAATAAACATTATTTTTATATGATACCAAGTTTTATGGTGGTTTGTTATGCACCAAAAGCCAATACAAGTTGGTAGATTATGGGGGGAAGGAAATATTATAATATTAGATAGTGATTGAATTAATACAGTAATTAATTAAATTAAATTAAATTAAATTGAGTTAAATTAAATTGAATAATATGATAATAGAATAGCCACCATCAGGCTTTTTAGTGTGAGTCAAAGCCACCAATTCAAATGCCTACAAGGCTAGGGAGATAATGTAATTGACATGTCTCTAGTATTAGAAAAATAAGCTGCTAAAACAAAATGAAATAAAACAAAATAGATGCTAGAAATATCTTTACTTTTTCTAAAATACAGTATATTAATATGACAAAACATATACTCTTTGTAATTTTGTATCTTAAATTTAAAATAGAAAATGATACATAGTTGATTGATTATTTTCTTTTAAAATTCAATTTTCAATTGGAACTAGAAATCTAACAACTCTTCTCTTGTACCAAGATTTCATTGTAATTTCTCAACTATTTGCATGACAAGATTTAAGAATTTATCCTTGAATTTTTCATCTAGAATAAACAGCCTCATAGTAGGAAACAGCTGTTCAGGAACATAGGTGCTATTCAAGTGTGTGGGTGTGTAGAAGCGTGTGCATATGCTTAGGGTAACTACTCCAAGGATATTTGTAAAAGTCTATTATTTTAATGTTGTCATATTTGGTTTCAGGACCCCATTACACTGCATATTAATAACTTTAATTTCTAGTTTTTATAATGTTAACTAACAATATTGATTATTAAAGACTAACTAAACAATGTACATTAATTTTCACAATGTTAGAAATGAGAAGGCATTCATCGATTTACATCTTGAGGTCCACAGTATTAGAATGCAGTTGGTTTATCAATGATTTTTCTAGAAACTGATTCCAGCAAAACCAAATGATCTCTATTATCAATATTTTTTTGCCAAATGAATTTTTTACAGATACAACCTAACCAGGAAATATTAACTCTAGCCACATTGTTGTGTAAACTGTTAATAATCTGACTAAGATTTATTAAAAAGAAGATTGATTGTATTAACCAACAAGTCTGAATCTTTGAGTCAATGTTCTATGCAAAGATGAAGACTTCCCCTTGGAAACATAAGAAAAGTTGGTTGCCACTCTTAACAATGTGGTAGATATTATTATGTACTTTGGTAGTATTTTTCAAGTAGAATCATTTTTAACATAAAAATGGTGCGTTATTATGTTATCCAAAAAAGTGTTTTCTAATATTTTTCTTGAAATGGCAGCTCTGTTCATTCTTTATTTTCTCACTTTTGATAGAGAGATTATAAGAATATATCACTTTCTTTGTAATTCTGTTTTAAGAAGGACAATAGCACAGACTATGATATCATATTGCACCTAACATTTAGCATTAACTGAGAAAATATCAGTTTAGTACCAATAGCTGCTATTCAGCTTCAGGTAATTCTTGCCAAATACGAACACTACCCTAGTATTGTCACATCTTCTAGTTTCCAACCAAAATCCAGAAATCAGGATTTTAGTATGTAATCTCTCAAATTTAAAAAACTAACAAAAATTTGAATTTTTGAATATCAAAGCAAAACACTAAAGGGTAAACAATATACCTCCTTTGACTAGTATATAACACCAAGATTAGCAGTTTTTGCCTATAGTACAGATGCACTGAGGTTTGTTTTAGTTATGATACATTGGCCTTTCAATGGGAGATTGTGAAGAAATAAATACCCAAATTTATCTTGTGTTATTTCCTTCCTAAGCAGATATTTCTTTTGTATATTTCATGGACTGAATAATACGAAATATAAACCTTAATGGATATGTAGTAACTTGAAAAAATAAGGTGACTTTTTCACTGAAATAGACTCCTGATCCTCAATTTGGCATCATTTGCAAGCACAAAGGATATCTTTATTTTTCTACATCAGACCCTTAAGAATGATATTCAATAATGGGAGAAATCACTCCATTCTTCATTTACAAGTTGATTAGCATAACAAAGCCGCTTAATGTGAGAGTTCACAAAGCTCTGATTAATATATTAAGCCTTACATTTTACAATACGGCATATTTTTGCAAATAACTTCTATAAGAAAACTCCTGTCATTTTTTTCTTTAGAAATATTAACTCTTCAGGTACTGACATTTTACTGAGTAAAATGCAAGTTTAGAACACCAATATGGCATTTTCTAGGAGGATTCTGGTGTAGGGAGAAGCACAAAGTCACTATCTCATTTAGAGAATGATACCTATTATGGATGGTGCTTCGGCGAGACGTCCACACCTTATACTGCCTTTTCATTCTGCGCCAAACCCGAACCACCTCCCTCTCACTCAGCTCTTTGCTAGGTTGGTTCTGCAATTGGAACTAATCAATCAACACGTGCACACAGGGAAATAACATTCATTGGGAATCAAGCAGGTGGGTGCAGGAGAAAGGGATTGGTATAGTCACACCTAATGGGTATAATGGGTACAATGCACATTATCTGGGGAATGGATACACTTTGACTCAAATAGTACAAAAGCAATTTCTGTAACCAAAACGTTTGTACCCCCATAATATTCTGAAATTTAAAAATCTGGATTAAAGGGAAAATTTTTTGTTAGTATGACACATGAATAAAAATTTGGAAATCGCAATATTTACGAAAAAAGGAGTGCTTATAGTCTTCATTACAAAGTACTTAAAGAATTCTAAAATGCTTCATTAACCATGCATATACACATAAAATACTCAAAAGGTTTAACCTCAAGTTGATTAATGTGTGTTTCAGGATTCAGGCTCTTTCCCCCAATTTTCTTGGGAAAATGGTAAATCCTGGAAAAAAGTCCAAGGATCTACCCAATGTTGATGGCTTTATATCCATATTGTCAGTGACAAATGATTTGACTTATTTAATGCCCATTTTTGCACTTTATGTCTCTTTCCATGTATGAATTTCAAATCACAAAATTGGGAAAGTAAAACCTGTCAATTTAAAAATTTATTTAAATGTGACTATGAGATCCTATCCAAATGATGTCAGGAACTTCAATTTCCATTGTTATGGCCACTGTCTTTATTTCCCTAGAGTCATAAAATAATTAAGAAAACTTGTATGGATATGGAAGAACTAGAGAAAAGCTTCTAATCATCAGACCCTCAATAACATTCTCTTTCTCTAAGTCCATGTGGTTACTTACATATGGGTCACTTAAAAGCATATGACAAGAATCTCCTTTCTGGGAATGCCTAGGACTTGGGTTTAGCAACTAACCCTTTGAAGACCCCACCATCACTAGGGTGTTTCCCCAGGGACAAGACTCTCCAAGCCCCATTTCTTTTTACTCTCATTCACCAAACCCTAAAACCCAGTCCCCCTTCAATATTATTCCATTCAAGGAATCAGTTATTCAGAAAACAAAGCCTATAAAACAAGAGTGTCTGAGAACAACTTGTGTTTTAGTCTAACAACAAAAATCCTTTGAGCTAGGAATACACAAAGAACCTGGATTCTTTACTGAAAGCAGATAGAATGAACAGAAATTACTACCTCCAGAATCATCCCATTGCATTATTCCTTTAAAAAAAGTGTTGATTTCTTAACAGTAATGATAATGCTACGTAACAATTAATATTATGTGATCCAGCTTGTACAAAAGGATACTTAACCAAAATTTCCCAAACCAAAAACTTTTTTACAGAAGACACATACTAATATTTAATTTGCTATCAAGTTCATTTTTAAATGAGGAAGTTGTAGAGTTTTGAGATCTTCATTTAGAATTGGCAGAATTTGATTAATTCTTGCCCAGGCTAATGATTTCATATGTTTGAATAAAACACGGAATCCAGTCTTTGTCAATTTGTAAATTGTGACCATGCAATTATTTTGCAAATCTATATGCCACAATACTTTGCCTTCAGTCTGAAATTATAATTTAACCCATGTGTAGCATTATTTTTCAGATGCTCATAGATTTCATTTCCATTAGTAAAATTCAAATTTATTGAAAAGCATTAATGCATGTGTGATAGTTTTCTTCATTATGAATTTTTTAAATCTATGAGTGATGAAAGTCAAATTATTTAGGGAGTGAAAATTGTCTGAAAATTTTTGACATGAAAAATTGATATTAAAGTAGGTCAGTAAGGCCAATGCTTATACTTCAACAAATTGAAAAATGACAGGAAATTACAAAATGAAATCAAATTTTTAAAGACATCAAAGAACTGCAATAAACAACAATGCCTAGGGGAACTGTAATTATGGAGAAGAAAGAATCTCTCCAAGTTGTACAGCCATTCCCACAAATCAGTTTTACAAAATTTCCTTCCCCCTTTTAAGAGCCCTAATTCCCATCTCCAACTTCAGGGACAGCTTGATAAATTTACTAATAATCATTTAATTGTACACTTAAAATGGATGAATTGCATGGTATGTAAATTACACTTCAATAAGTTGTTTTTTAAATTAAAAAAAAATCACTTCAAGTGAGCTGATGATCACAGGTCGTTTTAGCTTTGCGGACCTTTGCTGATTCTGAATGTGGACTAAAGATCAGCTTTATCCTGGGCAAAAGGACTCAGCTGGGGGGAAAAGAGAAACCAGAAAAGGTTTTGTTCTTACATAAGACTGGGGTGATAAATTTGACACTTGAGAAAACTCAAATGCAGAGAAGTTTGTTAAATTCCCATGCAGTGTAACAACCTGGACAGCTCAGCTGAACTCTTCTTAAAAACAGAGTTAATCTCCTTCAAGCTTTCTATGGTCAAAAAACAAAAGCGTAATAAAGGGAGGGAGTACTTCAGTATGTAATTGGCAACTCCCACAAAACATTTCCCAAATTTTGAAGCTTCCTAGGAGGAGAGGCTAGAAAGCCAAGATGAAGTCACAAATGAAATCTCCTTGACCTATTTTAAGGCTCGGGAGGCAAATACCATGGAAGAGTCTTGTGGTACAGGATGAACAGAGGTAGACTGAGTTTCACTTAAACTACCACCCAGCCCCACCCAGCACAATCCTTGATGAGATCTAAGTGATCAGTCTCACCCATTTTATTTGCCTAACCACCAAAGGAAGATATTCTCCCCAGTAGAATACGGCACCATCTGAATCCTCTAAGACTCTTCTGCACACAAGGTTTCCTATAATATAAAAAGTAAATGCAATTCCTAACAGGAAACAAAAGCCAATAGAAGCAGACTACACATGATCCAGTAAATAATAGTTAGCAGACAAGGACTTTAAAATAGCTATAAATAATGTGCTCCAAAAAATATAAGAAAAGATGAATAATATAGGAGTAGGGGTTGATAATTTCACTCCTGAAATCATTTGCCCCAGCTTTACTTGTTAGAGAAAGAGGAGGTTGGGGGGAGAGAGAGAGAAAGGGGTAACTCTGTGCTTCATCTTGCAGGGATGTTTGAATCCTGTGCTAAGTAACCTCTATTTCCATCCTCACGCACTCTCCCACTTTCACCATCTGCTCTTTTCCCTAAAGTGATTTCTACAGAAGCCATCAGCTGAGCTCCCTTGAAATCCAGGCTGACTTCTATGGTCCACATCACCTAAATTCCAATGCGCTCCAGCTTCCCCTAAGTCTGACCACCAGGAGGTGCCTGCAGGACAGGGTATATCCTCTTTTACTTTTCATGATTGCTAACCCCCACCCCCACCCCAGGAGGCTTTTTAGACTTTTTCTAGCTACCTGACCCTGCCAATGAAATTTAATTTTAATGCAAGTTAAAATTTAAGTTCACTTTTCTAGGGCCTCGGTTCCCATGGTGAGAAACTGGATTTCAGTAACTATTCAGTTCTAGCTGTCATTATGGTTTCTCCTTGTTGCAGCCCCAGGGTGCTTCATCATCCATGGTCAGTTCCCTCCACACTGCCCATATCGGTGGGCATCTGACTGACAGATCCAAATTATTTGTATCATGTTATTAAGTCTTAGAAAAGCACGCTTACAAAAATGATGACGCTGCATGTCATCAGATTGTTATCCAGGACCTTGTGAGATTACATATTTGAACTCTTAAGTGAATAATGGAGGTAGAGGGGCCTATGTTCAGAGTAATCTTTCCAAAACATAAGTCTGATGGCGTAGTTCCTCTGTTTTAATTTCTTCAAAGTGCTCATCCCAAATCTGCCAGGATTAATTTCAAACCCACTTCCTTTATATGCAGAAACAACAATAACCAGACCACTACCTGGACCTCTAGATTTATTTTGCAATATTTTTTACAGTATTTATTCTGAATGGCATATAATTCATTCTCTCAAATGTCTCAGAACATGTTGTCATTCGTATATAAAATGTCTTCCAGTTCTTCTTTCCCTGTCCCCTGCCTGAATAATTTCTTTTTATGCCTGAATAATTGTCCTTTTGTTCAGGGGTCAACTCAATCTTCACTTGCTCCAGGAAGCCTTCAGCTGTCCTCCAACCCAGTACATCTATTTTTTTTCCCCATATACTAATACAGGATCCTATGTACGTGGCTATTACAGCATCTATTACAGTTTGTCACTTTTGGTTTAGTGTCTATATTCTCACTAGTTTATAAGTTCCTTCAACTTGTAGACTGCACCTTATTTGAATTATCTGTGCTTAGCACAGTGATTGACATACAGGAATAGTTTCACAGATGTTGAGTAGATTAACAAATTAAAAACGGGGCTTGTAAATTGCTTAAAACTCTAAATATATAAAAATGGACTAATCCCTCTTCAAAAATTTCATAAACAGAAATTTCTCTCAAGGCTTCCGAACCTTTCTTTGTCCTAGTTTGCCCAGATTCCTCAGAAGTTAAGTACATACTGCATTCCCAAGCACTGACTTATTCATGAAAAGCTTCTACCCTGAATTCTCGCCTTTTTTCCTACCTATTGAATTAGGCTGACAGCTTAAATATAAACTAAACATATTTTCCCTCTATCTTTATCTTTTAAAGCATAGAGCCTTTTCATAAATAGGTCTCTCTGGGGACAGAATCAGAGGCTTTGAGATTTGGTTCATCGAGGAGAGCTTACACTCATGATAATTTTGAGGAAACGAAGCAAGAGTGGGCACGAGGTGAGGAGAAATGCGTCACAGTTGAAATAATGGCATCAGCCTTTCCCACAGAGAGATCCGAACTGGGGTGGCTCTTCAGAGAGTCTGAAACTGAGATGAAGGATTCAGGTCTTTGTACTTCTACGTTGTCCAATCACTGATTGACAAATGCCCTGGGGAAGGGGTGGCACCTTAGTGAGGAAGCTTCCTTTGATGGAGAACAATGTCCATAATGTCATGCAGTATTAGCCATCAACATCTAATCTTCCCCGAAATCAGGGGATGGATGCCTCAATCCCAAGAGGAAAATTGGATGATAACACATAACATAAACTACAATCCACATCTTGGGATGTTTGAATCTGCATGCTTCATAGTAAATTCATCTCACCTGAGAGCAGCTTCTTCAGGATTCTGATTGGTCTCTTGTCCAGAAAAAATTTAAATAAGGGAAAGTCAGTAAAATGAATGACAGTTCATGCTCTTGCTGCTGGTCTCGAGTTGGGAAGAGGTATTCATTTTCTCCCCTTTCTGCATTCTATTCCAGATTTCTCCTACCTTTGACCAGAACCTATGGCAATCTGAGCTTACCTAGCAGTCCACAAAGACCCCTATCACTGAGAGGGCTGAACCTTTGCTTACAGGGCCATGCTCAGGCAGGATTAAACAGGTCTTATCATTTTGCAGTGTTTATTGCAAAAATTTTAGCAAATAAAATGTAAAACGGTTGATAATTCACCCTCCCTCCACCAATCTATTCCTTTACTTCCTTTCCAAGGCTATTCATCATTCTATATTTTAGGTCTCACAGTCTTTTGCATATTTTCTCCTCCTTATTTATATGTAGATACCTATTTAGCATATATATTCATATAACATGGAAGAAACTAGTATCCATAATACGTGTTTGTATCAATAAGCAAAAAAGATAAACTACTCAATAGGGAAGGAAGGAAAAATTGTAATTAACTGAAAAATAAACCCAAATTGCCTATAAACTTATCAAAAGTTCTCAAAGTAGTAATCAGGAAATTACGTGTTAAAAGTACAAGATTTCATTTCATATCTATCAGGTTGTCAAAAATTAATGGTTCTCTCCCAATTGCCTTTTCCTTCTTCTTCCCACTGATGCATTTGGACTATGAATTAAACATACCTGGCCTTTTTCTGACACTCTTTTGCAATAAAGAAAACCTGGTTCCTCTGAATTAATGCTACTCCAGAAGCACACTTAAAGTCATTGCTTTTTTTTCTTTTTTGATATTATAAAAAAATTCAAAGGCTTTACTTAAAAAAAAACTCAGTCATTTTATTTTAAAGTGTTTTATTTTCTTTTTCTCCATATCTATCCTTTTATGTCTAAATAACTCATAAATATATTATAATAGCTATATCATATAGGCACATGTATTGAAACAGAGCTCATGTCCTTTTTAGATTAGCAGTTGTATACATTGAACCTCGTATTTTCTGTAGTATGATAATAAAACTAGCACTTGGTTAAATATTTCTCTCTTGTACTTTAAATCAGACTGACTTATTGCTCCTCATTTAGTGTAATGTTCCTCCCAGTAAATATACCTTCACTCTTTATTGCTTAAAATGGGGAACATAAACAGAATGAAAAAAAATTATTTGGTTTTATAGGAAGATCTTTATGGTGAGTACAAGAATGCTTCAAATGGAATGGAGAATCCAGAGGGATGTACTGTCTATAGTAGAAACCACCTTTGGTGTTACTTTAAAAGTCATTACAACTAAAAGACCCTGGATAAAATTTAGTGAATGATAAAGCACCTAGAAGGTTGAGTTTGAATTGCATCTCTATCACTGTCATTATGACTATTAAATCACAGTCACATGGCATTAAATTTGTCCACAATTGTACACTGACAAGAAATTGACACTGACCTTAAAAGTCCAGCATTTGCCTTTGCAAGAAAGTCAGTACAGCCACCGGGTTCAGATTATTTGTTTTGAGCAACATATGTAGACCTTTGTTTTCTGGTCTGCTGCATCTGTATCAACCTTAGGACACCTACTTTTGTCTTAATAATCCAATCTCTCAGTCTCATCTCTTACAATATTGGCCTTTGCTCAACTAACAATAGCTGCTTATAAAATCCTCCTTGGCAGTCCCCATCATTGCATTATGGTATAAATTAAAAGGACAGCATTCTATAACCCCATAAAATCAGTAAATGTTGAAACTCAAACCTCAAATGAATGCAAATAGAGTTATCTAAAGTTCATTATGGAAGAGAAAAAGCACCAAGCTACAAATTTAAAGCAAAAAGCAGAAGTTTTAGAATTAGTTGATTAATTTACTGTCACAATCAACATCATAAAATAAGACAAAGAATAGCATTAGCATTAAAACACTTTAAAAGTGTTTTTCACATTAATTATGCAAAAAATCTTAAATTCTGTAGGACTTTGACTATTAAATATCTCTTACTAGAATAATAATTTCATCTGGAATACCATTTTTGTCATAGATTTTTCTTTTCTTAAGGAGTTATTCTTCTTACATGTCTATTTTAAATTAATATTATGAGCAATTTTAGTTCTTTAAAACATTTTACAGTTTAGGTTGCTGACCTCATGATGTAAGAAAGTTTCATCTAATCTCCTTGGTTTGTAAAAAAAATAAATAAAAATTCTGCTTTGAATATCATAAGCCAAATTTTTTAAGTATGTTTTTTGGTTTATTCTTTAAGTTAATCCCACTGAATATATATTTTATAAGTAAGAACGCTATCATTCAAAGACATGATACAACTTGCTGAAATTCATAAAACTAGGTAGTTGAGTGTTTCAGAATTCTAAACCCCACTCTAACTCCAAAATTCATAGTCTTTTTGACTGTTGTGTACTCCATATGTACATTAAATGTACTCTACGGCACAGAGTAGTGCACTACCACGGTATAATTTTCTCTGGCCATTTGAGGCATTCCTCCTGGGATCCCATAGAGACAAAGAGGAAACTTAAACAGTTTAGGGCATGGCCCTTAAGTTAGTGGGAAATGCTAAAATGACAAGATAGCAATTTCCACTCCCAAGAGCACTATAAAAAATAAAAATAAAAATGCTCAAGATGAAGAGGTATAGCTCATTTTCCAGTCTTCTCTTTAAAGCCAGTTGATTTTTCTGTTTTCTTTTCTTTTCTTTTCTTTTCTTTTCTTTTCTTTTCTTTTCTTTTCTTTTCTTTTCTTTTCTTTTCTTTTCTTTTCTTTTCTTTTCTTTTTTATTTCATTTTGCCTTTTCCCTACCATGGAAATGAGAGTACAACTTGCTTGCCTCTCTCTGTGGCCTGCAGAATATCTGTGTATAACCTTTAGTGACCTTTCCATCGGCATTAGCTGTCTACTTGTGCCCTGGGTTTCCCTATCAGATTACCAGCTATTTAACATGAAGTATTCATCAACAAGCAGACTACTCAGGGATGGGACTCATAAAACAAAATGTACAAACTATTGGAAGGACATTGATTCTCTGTCCCATCCAAAGATAGGTCACAAATTAAGTAATAAAGCACACGTTGCTGCTTAGGACTTTTCATTTCTGTAGCGCTGGAGTTAGCAATGCATAAACCATAGGCAGATGCATTAATCTCACAAACTATCTAGATAGGAAACCATATGTTGACACCTTGATCTTTATTGCTACTCTATCATACCTGTTATAAAAATTTGTATTGCCAATAAATTAAGCCAAAAGACAACAAAGGGAATCAATTGGAGCTTGCAGTTTTGCACAAAGCAAGTCTTTATTTGGTTCTTTTGGTTTATGACATTACAGTGCCCGCTTTGTCTCTCCAAAATCCAATTCTAATACTTTCATCTGTTTTTATAACAATAAATAAACAGTGGCTCTTAAAATTTGCCTCTGTTTAACCAGCATTTCTTTATATACTTTGGTATCAAGGAGTGTAAATCTCAGGGAAGAACCAGCTCGGAAGACTTCAGAGAAAAAGCAATGGTTGAGTAATCTCACACGATGGTTATGCTTTTCTCAGGCAGATAAATGCAGGATTTGGGGAGGAGATCCTTCTAAGCACTGAAAAAATACACATGTAGTAGCATGATAAAAACGGTGTGTGTTAGCAGAATGGCAAATATGAGAGTGGCTTTGGGGATCTAGAAGATAAGTATATGCAGTGGCCATAAAATGAAGAGGACTCTTTTGCTCTGCTTATAAGAGAGAAATTTATTTTGCCAAGAAGTGAATTAGCAAGGGTTATAAAGCTGAATTCTGGAAGCAGTCTGCCTAGGTTCAAATGCTGCACCTGTCCTACTAGCAGTGTGACCTTAGGGAAATTATTTAACATCTCGGTATATCAGTTTTCTCACATGAAAAACACTACAGATAGCTGTTGTAAGGATTAAATGTATTGATTTAAAATACCTGAAGTGAAACAATTCCTGGCATCTAGTAAGTGCTATATAACTTTTTGTTATTTATCATTCTAGTCACTTAACAGTCAATATATTAATGCCTTTCCACTTGCAAGGCATTGTAATACTCAAATCTTAAGAATAAAAAGATGAGCAAGACAAATATATGCCCTCCAAGAGCTTAGGACACATAAGGTGTGGAATGTTAATGACTTGAATACAGGCAAATGCCAGGGCCTGCCGGGGCTGAAAGAGAACAGCTATTTTTTTTCTGGGTAGCAAAGGAGGATACTCCCTTTGGATGCTTCTTCAAAATCAAAGGAAGTTTCTTAGATAGAAAAGTGGGCAGGAAAAAATACGAATGTAAGAAGTGGCATGGTATCCTAGAAGAACTTGTCTTGATGACCAGCAACTTGAATAGTGTGTCCCTAGTTCAGGGTGCATGAGGTCATAGCAAACATTGTAAA
>CAUYRT010101417.1:0-15023 GCA_963574885.1 Lepilemur ruficaudatus | reverse complement strand
TATATGACAAGCTCACAGCCAACATCATACTGAATGGGAGAAAAATTGAAAACATTTTCTCTTAGAACTGGAACCAAACAAGGTTGCCCTCTATCACCGCTTCTATTCAACATAGTGCTAGAAGTCCTAGCCAGAGCAATCAGACAAGAGAAGGAAATCAAGGGCATCCAAATGGGGGCAGAAGAGATCAAATTATTGCTCTTTGCTGATGATATGCTTTTGTATCTAGAAAAGTCTCAGGTTACAAAATCAATGTACACAAATCAGTAGCATTCCTATACACCAACAACAATCAAACTGAGGACAAAATCAAAGACTCAATACCCTTCACAATAGCCACAAAGAAAATAAAATACCTAGGAATATATTTAACTAAGAAGGTAAAAGACTTCTACAGGAAGAACTATGAAACACTGTGTAGAACACATAGTTCTACAGGAAGAACTATGAAACACTTATAGCAGAGGGCATAAACAGGTGGAAAATCATACCATGCCCATGGCTCAGCAGAATCAACATTGTTAAAATGTCTATACTACCCAAAGTGATCTACAGATTCAATGCAATCCTTATTAAAATACCAACATCATTTTGCAGATCTAGAAAAAAATAATTCTACGCTTCATATGGAAACAGAGAAGACCCTGTATAGCAAAAGCAATCTTAAGCAAAAAGAACAAATTGGGAGGCATCCATGTACCCGACTTCAAGCTATACTATAAAGGTATAGTAACCAAAATAACACTGGCACAAGAACAGAGACATAGACCAATAGAACAAAATTGAGAGCCCAGATATAAAACCATCCTCATATAGCCATCTAATCTTTGACAAAGCAGACAAAAACATACACTGGGGAAAAGAATCCTTATTCAATAAATGGTGCTAGAAAATTTGGATAGCCACATGTATAAGACTGAAACAGGATCCACACCTTTCACCTCTCACAAAAATCAACTCATGGTGGATAACAGACTTAAACTAAAGGCATGAAACTATAAGAATTCTAGAAGAAAATGTTGGAAAAACTCTTATAGACGTTGGCCTAGGCAAAGAATTTATGAACAAGACCCCAAAGCCAATCATAGCAACAACAAAAATAAATAATTGGGACCTGATCAAATCAAAAAGCTCCTGCACAGTCAAGGAAACTATCATGAGAGCAAACAGGCAACCTACAGAATGGGAGAAAATATACACATGCTACACATCTGATAAAGAGCTGGTAACTACAATCGCTATAGAACTCAGGAAAATCAGCAAGAAAAAAATCAAACAACCCTATCAAAAAGTAGCCAAAAGACATGACAGAAACATTTCAAAAGAAGACAGACTAATGGCCAACAAACATATGAAAAAATGCTCAACATCTCTAATTATCAGAGAAATGCAAATCAAAACCAAATTGAGATATACTTAACTCCCATGAGAATGGCTTTTATCAAAGAGTCTCAAAACAATAAATGTTGGCATGGATGCACAGAGATAGGAACACTCATACACTGCTGGTGGGACTGTAAACTAGTACAACCTCTGTGGAAAGTAATATGGAGATACCTCACAGAGCTATAAGTAGAACTACCATTTGATCCAGCAATCCCATTACTGGGCATCAACCCAAAGGAAAAAAAGACATCCTATAAAAAAAAGTCGTCTGCACTAGAATGCTTATAGCAGTACAACTGACAATTGCAAAGATGTGGAAACAACCCAAGTGCCCATCAGTACATGAGTGGATTAATAAAATGTGATATATGTATACCATGGAGTCCTATTCAGCCACAAAAAACAATGGTGATACAGCACCTTTTGTATTATCCTGGATAGAGCTGGAGCCCATTCTACTAAGTGAAGTATCACAAGAATGAAAAACGAGCACCACACATACTCACCGTCAAACTGGTATTAACTGATCAACACTTAAGTGCACATATAGTAGTAACATTCATTGGTTGTTGGGCAGCTGGGGGGGTGGGGATGAGTATATTCACACCTAATGGGTGCGGTGTGCATCGTCTGGGGGATGGACATGTTTGAAGCTCTGACTGAGGTGGGGCAAAGGCAATATATGTAACCTAAACATTTGTACCCCTGTAATATGCTGAAATAAAAATTAAAAAAAAAAGAAAAGAAAATGAGTCATGTGGGTGACCTGAGACCAAGGTGGATAATGATGAGCTGAAAGTGATTCCATCTCAACCTACACGTGAATTAGCAGCAAGGTTTGACATTACTATTCCAACAATATTGGACAATTTGATACAAATTGGCAAGGTAAAGAAGCTGGATAGATGGGTACTGCATTAATTAAACAAGCATCAGAAGAGAAATTGTGTTGAATCTGGACTTTCTTTGCTGTCACTTACATAAAGGTGAACCATTTCTAAACTATATTATTATGTGTGATGTTGTATTTTTTGTGACAATCACAAGTGTTCAGCACAATGATTGGATAAAGATAAAGTGCCAAAACACAGTCCAAAACTGAATATTCGTCAAAAAGAACTAATAGTGTCTGGTGGTCCAGTGCTGGTATTATCCACTACAGCTTCATGAAACCTGGTCAATCAATTATACTGGATGTCTACTGCAACCAGTTGGACAAAATGGTGAGGATGCTTGTGATTAAGCAGCCAAGATTTGTCAATAGGGACAGGCCAATCCTCTTGCAAGACAGCTCTCAACCACATGTTGCACAAACAATGCTGCTCAAACTACAGAAGCTGGACTTGGAAACTCTCTGTCATCCACCGTATTCACCAGACTTTGCACCAACTAACTACCGCTTCTTTGAGGCTTTGGACCACTTCTTTCAAGGAAATATATTCAATTATCAACAAGCTGTGGCAAACACCTTTTGCTATTTCATTGCCACTCATTCTCCGGGCTTCATCACTGCTGGCATAAGCAAGCCGTCATTAAGATGGCAAAACTGTCAATAGTTTAGGCACAGGCTTTGATTAATTATACTGCTTCTAGTTGGAGATATAATAAACTTCTGATTTGAAATCAGACATTTCATATTTAATGACCTAATATTTTCCTTCCAGTCATTTTTTTTATTATATGTAGTTTTTTAGTGATTTGTGTTTTGTTTTGATTTCACAGTCTTAATCATAGTGTTTGTATGACTTTGTGTTACTAACTTTTCACTTAACACTTTAACATTATTTTTGGTAGCCATAGAACATTTCATGGAGGGCACAGAATCTATTTATAATTGATTGGGAGTGAGAATCATAGTGCCAGGCTCTGGGTTTGAATGCCAGCTTCCCACTTACCAATGGTGTGACCTTGGACAAGTGACGTGAGCTCTATGCCTCATTGTCCTCGCCTGCGAAATTGGAAAAGAAATGGTGTTTATCTCACACGGTCATTTGCAGATAAATGAGTTACTATCCATAAAACTCTTGGAATAGTGGCTGGCACAGAGTAAGCCCCCAATAAATGTTAAAATTGAAATCTAATGCTGTGTCACTTATAAATTTCAGCACACAGAGGGCAGGGTGGGCTTAGATAAAGACCACCAGGTAGGGAGGCAGATAGGTTACTGTGGCTGCTATATCTCTGTGCGTCAGGGGATCTCTCTCTTTGCCATTGCTGAGAAATACAAGAAAGAATACAGAACACAGGCTCTGAATTTCTGGGAAAAGAAGCCAAATAGAAGTTAAAAGAACTACCCAGCTAACCCATGAGTTTTATGAATCTTAAAGGAACAATGTCCATCCCCTTTCACTTCAATTGTTTGGGTACATGACCACCCGTCTGACCACATAGTAAGGTCTTTGAGTGCAGAGATCCCTAAGGAGTCTAATTTAGTGCTTGGTAGGCAGTGGATGCTCAATTTCCATTTCCGTGTCCGGTTAAATTTGCTGTTCAGTAAGGAGAATGGATGCCTCCAACAAGTCCAAACCCAGATTCTCATTAACAAATTCCAGACATTTCATGGAATGATAGAATAGTGTGAAAAGGACCTTGGCCAGCATTCAGAGGCTGCGGTTCTCAACCTCGGGGAGGCCTGGGCATTGACATTCTCCAAAAGTTCACCAAGGGGGTCTAATGCAGTCGGGATTAAGAATCATTGCTTTAGACCATGCCCGTTATTTACAGAACAAACTGAGACTTGGAGACAGCAAGAGGCTTGCTTGTGTGCACAGGGAGCTGAAGGCATAGCTGCAATTCGAACCCTGCTATGAGCCCTCTCTCCACCGCAGCACCCTGCCTCCTGAATGCTATTTTATTTCTTCCTGTGATATTTTTTTCTAGCAAGGTTTATTTTCTATAATTTGCTTGTTAAACATGGCTATTGAAGTTGGAGAGAAAATAGTAATAAATGTGGTGAATCATAGCCTGAATCGTATATCTAGAAAAGTCAGAACTAACCGTTCCCTCTACTACCCTACGTAACCGGAACTTGAATACCTGTGTCGGAAAGGCAGTGTCTGGTGTCGCCAGGGGTGAGCCAGCTGGCAGGCCCACAAGAACCTCCCCAGGGAGGCACTACCTTGATGACTGTTCCTGGGCCCAGAAGTTCAACCCAAAACATACCTCTGAGCTTATCAATCCTGGGGACACTGATTCACTGCACTTAACTCACAAGAGACTGATGACATCAATAAACACAGAGAAACGTGAGTCTCAAATGTGGGCATGACAGATATATTCTCTTCCTGTAGGAAAACTCCTTGAAGAGGTGAAGTCACAATCTGGAGGCATTTGGTGAGCATGGGGTTGCATAATGACCTCAGGTTTTGATGGTGAACAAAATTAGACATGCTCATCAGGTCATCTGAACACCTCCAGCCCTGGACAGATTTCAGTGGCCCTGAAAACACCTATCCTGGGTGCCCTTTCTCTGTGCTCCTTTGTGCTAGACCCTGGTCTAGGAATCACCTCTCTAAAGGGCTTTGCTCAGCACTGCTCCTGCCCATTACATGCTGATCCCGGAGTTTCACATTGGAAAAGGAATGTTTCTATTTTATTTGTCTTATTTCTACTACTCACTGTTGCCCTGATATGTACTCTGAACAGTGTATAGGAAAATGCCCACCCTCCCCAATATGTCAGTATCCTAATCTCCAGAACCTGTGAACATTTCATCTTACACAGCAAAGGGACTTTGTAGATGTAACTAAGTTAAGGATCTTGAGATGGGGAGATTTTTCCCAGATTATGCCGGTGTAATCACAAAGGTCATTGTAAGAGGGAGGCGAGACAGTCGATGTCGGAGAGAAGAGATATGACAAGAGAAGCAGAGGTTGGAGTGAGGCATTTTGAAAATGTAGGAAGGAGCCACAGGCCAAGGAGTGTGAGCAGTGAGAAGCTGGAAAAGGCAAGGAAATAGATTTCCCCCTAGAGCATTTTACCACCTATGAGGTGTTTTTGCATTCATCCCTTTATTTGAATTTTTACAAACACCCAGTTGGATAGAAATGAGGGTTATTATCCCTGTTATTCAAAGAGAAAAATCAGTGCTCATAGAGGCCAGGCAATTCGTCTGAGGTCACACAGATAATAAGAGAAGTTGCCAGGGTTCAGACCCAGCTCTTTGGGCCCTATATCTCATGTTTGCTTCTCAGATCACAGTGACCTCTCACCCAGTGTCTGTGTATCCTGCCAGAGAAGTGGTGCACAGGCCAAAAATCCCCAGGGGATTAGAATGTAATGCACATGAGCAGACTGTAAATGCTCCTCTTCTGAAAAGATTTTGCAATATGGTCTTAAAATGGAGCTTTCTTCTTGCCTTCCTGGGCACCCCCACCTCCAGAAATGAATGCCAGAGATACGACAAAGGCAGGGACACCAGAGACTGACTCATGAGCCGCCTGGGGCCCACGAGTGTGTGAGACCTTCCTGGAAAAGCCTCCAGGCCCTGAGCCAGCCACTCAGCCTCCGTGGGTCCCTGGTGCGTGGGGTGCTAACGTTTCCTAGGGCACTGGGCCAGCGGCAGTGTTATCGCCTCGGTAGGGAGCATTTCCATGGCTGGAGCCTGCAGGCAGGGATGCGTGGGAGCCTCCAGAGTGAGTAACCAGGGAAAGGAGGATTCCTCTCTTGGAGAGTAAGTAAATATCCAGGGTGGGGGACTCAGAGGGAGTAAAAATAGCCACGGAGGCTCCTGAAGCACACACACTGAGCCACCTTGTTTTCTCAGCTGGAGATGACAGACTGAGCACACAGGTGACGTGGGGCAGCGGGAGGGGCTGGCTGCAGAACGGCCTGGCATCCCATCACACCGAGGCACGGGCACCTCCGTCCAGTGGGGGGACATATATGTGGCTCCCTCTGGGGAGCTGGGCTGTCCCTCACAGCTGTTTAATCTGCCCGTTTCCCATACTCACTGGAATGTCTTTAGCAGGGACGTTTTTTGGTTCTTCCTGCTTCTACTGAGGCCCTAGAGGAAGCCAGGCCGGGGCTAGGCAGTGGGGAGGCAGATGCTGAAGCCACCGCTGCTGCACACCAAGAGCTGTCAGTCAGTGGAGGAGACAGGTGTTCCCAAGGAGCTGCAGTACGAGCAGAGTCTGGTGGGTACGGACCAAAGCTTCAGTAAAGTAGATTAGAAGAGAAAAGGTGTAGACAAGTTATCATAGTATAAACAGTATGATGATTCCATTTATGGACACCTCTCTAAATATATCTATAAATTTTATAGGTGAATAATCAGAGATAAAGCTTGAATGGACTATATTAAGATGTTAACAGTTACTTCTGGGTAGGGGATCACGAGCACTTCTTTTTCCTCTTGCTTACCTGCATTTTCCAATTACCTACAAGGAATATGCACTACTTAGAGGATAAAATGTTTCAATTAGCGCAGAGTTACTAAATAAACTGAAAGGATCAGAGAAGCCTCCACAGAAGTGGCATTTGATGATTCTGTTCAATTTTGCAGATGTTTTGAGCTTCCACTAAGCACGAGTGCCATGCGTGGTACTGGAGGCACAGGAGGAACTGAATTATACTCAGCCCTGTTCCTCCTGCGGCTCAGAACCCCCTCCCCGCACTTCTCCGTCCGCCTGCAGCTCGCACGGCCCCGCCGCCTAGACGACCTCCAGGAGTGGCGGATGCCTAAGCACATGCGGCACAGCACTGCCCGCTCCGCACGCGGATGTCATTTCTCCACGAGATCCTGAACTCCGTGGAAGCAGGAACTGTGTGCTGTCCTTCTATCGAATGCCCAAAGCATGGAGCTAGGAAAATGCCAGGTGCCTTGGGAACATGAGCCGAACGGAAGGAAGGAAGGAGGCATCCAGGCCCAGACGCGTGTCAGTCTTGGTGCCAGAGCCCTGGGGACTGAGGAGGGTGCGCCCTACTCTGCTTTGGGCCTCTCGCCTCAAACCGTGGCTCACATACAAAATGGACCCAATGCTTATTGGACTTGAATGACTGCCCCAGAGTCAAGCCTTGCACCCCCATTTGAGAAAAAGAATTCCCTCCACTCAGAGATACCATCTTCCCCCTCAAGATCTCAAAGCTCAGCTGATTATGTGCGTGCTCCAGGGCCTAAAGAAATTTCATCTGACTTTGCAAACCTGATACCTGGCTCAGGGATGGGCACAGGGTAAGCATGGTAAGTGGGGTAGGGAGACAGAAAGGGAACAAAGAAGGAAAGAGGGAAGGAAGCAGAGACGAAGGCAAGGTAGAAACAAACAAAGATGGGAAATGAGTGACGGTAGAGATCTCTCTTCCCACCTACATGAATTTCTACTTTAGGAAGTGGTGATTCTGTTGACAACTTAAAAAAACAAAGCAGAAAGTGAATCCCACTTGTCACAAAGGGGAAAGACATCCATATCCCAGAGCTGGGCTTTGGGGCTATACGTCAAGGCTGCTCTTTCCTCCCGCCTCCTCCTTCAGGACCGTCCCCAGCAGTGCACCTGCCCAGCTCTGCCCCTCCCTACCCCTCCCTGCCCTGAGGTGCCAGGACTTCTCTGAGGCTGCTCAGCCTTGCTCCCGCCTCTGACAGCCAGGAGGAGGGTGACTGAGTCACGTTACAGGAGTCTGAGCAATTTCACACATGCCTCTTGTCTGTAAGTTAATGATGCAACTGCTAAGAATTTCCTGTTGCCTTCATGCCAGCCTTTCCCACCAGAATCCGAAAGAGTGATCTGGGAACATGACTGTCTCTGTCCTGGGGTCGCAGATTGCTCTATCCAGGGAATTCAGCCTCCAGACCCTCTTCTTAGTCCCCTCTATTCAACCTCTGCCCCTCCACCTCCGCCTCAGTAGCCACAGGTCTTCTCATGCCTTTAAACGTCCTCTACCGTAAGGACCTCTCCCACTCCTCCCAGCTCCCCGTCCCCTGCCCCTCCCCTCTGATGACATAAACCACCTTCCACATCTAGTGATGCACCCGGGTTTCCTCCTCCCAGCGCTACTGCCACCCTTCCTCAGACCCTCCCATCTCTCTTTCTAAAAGGTAAGTCTGAGCCTATTTAAAACTTTCAGTGGCTCCCTGTGACCCTCAAAGAAAACAAAAGTCAAGTTCCTCCGTGTGGTACCCAGGTTCTTCATGACATGGCGCCTCCTACCTGCCTATGTTCCCAGCAGCACATGACGCTGCAGCCACATCAGATCATTACCATCCCCGAATGTGCCTCAAACCCCCCTCTGCCCAGAACACCCTTCTAACTTCACCCCTACGTGCTTCTCAGGCTCCTATCAAGGACTGTCCTCTGGGAAACCTGCCCAGATGGTCCCCAGCACCAGCTCCCGTAGCAGAGTGCTTCCATGGCAGGGTTCCTGGCAGGCTCTGTGCTCGCCACCCTTGTTGGATTCTGACCCTGTCCACATTGAGGTCTGGTTCTCCCCTGTGACCGTAGAGGGTATCACAGAGCGGCATATTGTAAATACTCGGTGGAAGCTTCCTGAAACTCTTAACCCTGCTTCTACTATGAGAGCCCCTTGGGGACAGATGCCTTGGGTTATTCATCACTGTGTATCCTCAAGGGCCAGCGCAGAGCTCATAGCTTTTCTCAAATACTTGTTGAATGAGAATAAAGGAATTAAAGACTGAGAGCCTGTGGTCATTGTCCCAGAGGGAGGAGACCCACAGGGCCGGCATGGTCACCGCACACAGCAGGTTCTGAGCCTGACTCAACCTGATTCAGTCGGAAACTGTGAATGAAGTCACTTCTCAGCTTGTTGCCTTGGTCTCCCTGGGATGCCGGGCAAACAGGAGCTTTTAAATACTGGAAATTCTGGATCCCTCGTTAGATAAATTGAGTGACATCAGGTCTTGCTTGAGTTATTCTTAGACTCCATAGGTCACCTAGAGTCTGTCAGATGGATGGAGATGGGCTCATCCCTCCTCATCCACAGGATGAAACTGGCTCCAGGAGTCAGGACCAGCACCCACAGCTCCAGCCACGGAGCCCCACGTCCTTCCCGTCACCATTGTCTAAACTGCCCAGCTCACTGGCCACATCTGACCTGAGGGGCACCTGGGGAAATGTCACATAAGGACAGGGCCTTGCAGTGAGTGCCTAACACAGCTGCTGATTGCCCAGCTGAGTGACAGGAGCCCCAAAACTTTAGGAAGTTCTTAGGGGAAAGTGACTCCTAATTTCTGCTACCGACCTCCCCTGACCCAGGGCAGCTGCCTGACACGAACGAAAATGGACCTCCACTTTGGTGGATTCAGCTACTGATCCCCCAAGGCGGTTACTCTGTGAAAGCCCTTTGGGCAGGGCCAGCTTTCTGCGCCTCCATCGTCAGCTCCCGGCACATACTGCCATATTCCTAGGCTGGGGGTTCTCTGGTATAGAGAGCTTGGGCCTTGGACCAAACTCTTTGTGTACCAGAAAGAGTTGCTGTCTTTAGGTTTCCAGTTTATTACTAAATCCTCAGGCCCCAAAAGATGTTGGAATGTAGTAGATGTTCATTAAATATTGGTGGTAAGAAGGCAAAGGGAGAAGAGAAGAGCAGGAGAAGAGAAGAAAGCAGAGCCACCTGCTGCTGTTCGACCCAGCCGCGGCTGGGCTGGCCGAGAGAGCAGGGTGAGCCTCCGCGAGCATCTGGACGACCCATGCTAGAGGCTGAAGCCAACTTCCCAGAGCAGAGGCCACCTCCCTCCAAGCCCAAGACTCTTGGACACAGTGCTCATTTACCTGAGCAGAAAGCCTCTTGGGTTAGAAAGCTGCACAGGCCATGGGCGTCCTTTGTGGCAGAGCAGGTACCCTGTACCCTGTTGCTATTATGTCATCCCAGCTCTGTCTTTTCTTGGGGCTTTGCAGGTGCATCTCTTGCCCAGCCATCCCCAGCACCGTGGAAGGGCCAGGTCTTGGAAGCACTACGCCCAGAGGCACTGTGGGCCTCAGTTCCTGAGGTTCCACATTTCTCTCTGGCGTCCAGGGGACAGGGGTGCCTGGAACTAATTCTGTTGGGAGTATAAGACTTGGGGACCAGTGGTGAGCAATTCACAGCCTTAAAGCGGAAGAGGGACCAGTGGAGCAGAGTGAGTGTAGTGAAATAAAATTGAATGTGGGACAGGGAAATCTGCCCCTGAGTCTCAATTCTGCATATTAACTCTGCAACCATGCACACGCACTTTGCTTCTCCGAACCTCAATTTCCTCCTTTACAAAACGAAAGGCAATAATACGCTATCCAGTCAAATGAGACCACATATAACAAAGTACTTGGTGAGCCATAAAGTAATATATAAGCTAACAACAATAATAATATAACATAATAATAATAACATAAATATAATCAAATCATAATGATGGCAATAAGGGCCAAGCTGTGAATGGCGTCATCCCTCTCATAACCCTGCAGCTTTACGGATGTCAGTGACTCGGGGGTTGCAGAAGGACAAGGCCTGCGAGAGGAAAGACCCTCAGGTAAGAGCTGAGTGTCGGTGACAACTCCAGGCATTGCTGGTGCCTACCTGGAGACAGTACTAAGGGCAAACACTGTCCTGACCCAATGAGCACAAGAAAACAAGAATGAACCTGACGACTAATCCTTGTGACCCTGCCTTGACCCCTATGAGACTCCTCTGCTGACGGGGGAGTGATCACCCTGCTCTCCCCAGCTGGTTCTGCAGGCCCTCGGGAACCAGCGTGCTGGGCGGGGCGGTGCCTGGGTTTGGGCAGTCACTCGTGTCCTCACGTGGAAGAGGAGGAGGCTGGACAGGATGGCGAGTGCAGGCCCATCCTGCTCGGTGGATCTGGTGGAACTATCTCGCAGGTGTCCCACAGGCTCTTTCCTCAGGGCTCACAGGCCACAGAACCGTGGCCGACATTCAACACTGTTGACAACACCTAAGCAGTGGTTCCACTCAGGGGCAAGACTGGCATCCCGGGATAGTGGTGACTGGAACTAATTCTGTTAGGAGAGTAAGACTCAAGGACCATGGTGTGGGGGGCTTAGAGCAGCTTCACTCTGAGCTCACACCAAAAGTGTCACATGCAAAAGACACTTGGAGCTGCTATTGGAAGGTTCATCCATTGGTCAATCATTCAGTCCTCAAAAACACATTAAGTATTGATAGCACGCCAGGCATTGTGCTCGACCCCAAAGATGCAGATGGGAAGAAGGCCTGGCCACTGTCCTTAAGAAGTTCCCACTCTGGAGCAGGGCACGTGTTGGGTGGACAGGCACACAGGCACTCACTTACAAGACAGCGTGACTAGCGCTGATAGACCCTCCCAAGACGCCATAGCAGCAGTAAGTGGGGGTGGGTGACAGAGGAGATAGCGCTCTGTTCTCTCTTCGGAGTCACAATCCACTCCACCACACCTGACAGGAGGCAAGTGACTTCCCACCAACCCCCTTGCCCACCCTTTCAATCTTCTAAGCTCGGAGCCAGAAAGAATCCCAGTTCTGCCATCAATTAGCTAGGTGACCTTGGGACAGTCACTTAGCTTTCTGGGGCCTCAGTTTCCTCATCTGTAAAATGGGAACAATGATGGCTCTTCAACAATTCACCAATCAAACCACAGATTTTTTTTTTAGAAGCGGCTATATATATGCTAGGTTTTGGGAACACAGCAGTGAGCAGAGACGTGACCCCTGATCGCATGAATTTTAAGTTCACTAGGAAAGGCAGACATTAAGCAAGAACCTAACATTAAAGCCAGAGCTATAAAAGGAGAAACACAGGTTCCTAAGGAGCTGCCGGAAAAGACTATCACCCAGCCATGATCATTCTCCCAGAGACGCTATGGGCATTCAGTGCAACAGCGAATATGAGTGCTCCTTAGGCTGTAAAGCGCTGTGTGCATATGTGCTACCCTCTCCCATGTGTTTCTACCTCCTCTGATGGGACTTGCATCCGTTCTAAAGGCCTTACCTGCCCTGGTGGGAAGACAAGCCCGGCCAAGCTGTGAATGATTCCAGTCCATTGTGGTGTACAGTGAGTGGACAGATGTGGAAACTAAGGTACAGGGAGGAGACGTGGATGGCCAAGGACACAAACTGGTGTGTGCCATCCTGTTTCTGGTGTCCCTACGCTGTGAAGGGACTGGGTGTTGCCAACCTTCCCCTGCTGGCGTCTTCACATCTGTGCTTCTCACCCTCGGCCAGTGGCCCCAGGCTCTCCCCTTCTCCCTGTCCATTCCAAGTCCAGTCTCTGTAAACCATCTGGAACTTACTCACTGTTAAGCACGGCCCTTGCCTGGGGAAGGTATTTGTGTTTTAATAGGTATTGGCCCTCAAGATAAAGGAGTGAACCTGTAATCATGGGTTCACTCCACCACACCCTAGAAGGGCTTAAGCCCTAGAAGGAGTCCTGGGCAGTGGTATGGCTGGCGGCCAGGGTAGATTCCTCCCCACATGAGGGAACTGAGGCCCAGAGCCAGAGTAGAGAAGCAGCTCGCCTTGGATCACACAGCAAGAAATTGGCAGAACGAGGACCGGTGTTTTCTGAATTTCAGCTCCTTCAAGAAAGCCATAGATGTGTGGACGTCAGTGGAGCCAGAGAGGACCCTTCCCCAGCTGAGAAGCATCTTCATGGGACAGCAGTCTGGCCCCATACGACAAGGGGGGAACTAGAGATGACCGTAAACCTGCTTTCCCAAGACCCAGGGGATGGGGAGGAAGTTTGGTCTCCAGCCAGGGCTATCCAGTGGAGTCGCCCTAGTCACTATCCTAACAGCCGGAATAGGAACACAAAGCCTAACAGGCCCCTGAGCCCAGGCTCAGCCTCTCTGAAGGAGTCATCCTTTTGTCCAGACGCCACCTGGTGGTGTGGCAGGAAAACCCAACCTGGGAAGTCAGACTTCTGTTTTGACTCTCAGGCCCGTGGTCTTGGGGAAGTTATTCGAGCTCGCTGAGCCTCAGTTTCTATGTCCATAATGATGGAAGAAATATGACTTAACATTTGGGGGTTGGTCTTAAAATAAGTGTGAGAGCAAATCTGAACTCACTAGCACGGTGCCTGACACATGGAAGGCATTCAATCCATGCATGCTTCCTTCCCCTCCTTGACCCCCTTCCTCTTGTAATAATGATGCAGAGCATTTCATGGACTTAGTTTAAATAAAGTCAGAGATTGAGGTAGACAAGACACGTTGAAGCTGGAATCTTAAGGAACACCTCAGAGTATCTCTATCAAAACAGATTCCCGCTTCCTTGGGATTGAGACCCCTCAGAACTTGGCCCCGTCAGTCCTTGCAGTAACGGGGAGTCAAGATGCTTAGGTTCTGGCCTTGGAGTTGAAGGCCTTGCTCCTGGGTCTTAGTTCCTTGCCTGTGAAATAAGAAGCGAGGTCAATAAGTCAGAAAACATTTATTAAGTTTCTAATGTCTTCCAAACACCAAGAATAAGGCTGCGTGAAGAAAGAGAGGCTAAAGGGATGAATATGAAAACGGGAAGATGCAGGCTTTGCCGTCTAGGGACATAAAACCTGGGTGTGGAAGCCAAGACGTGCACGAGGGAGCTGGCACAGCACATAGGTAAAAGCACACACCTGGGAGCCGGTGCGCTGGTTTGAGTCCCAACTCAACCTTGGGCAAGACGGACTTGGTTCTCCGGACTTGGTTCCTATGATAAGGTCAATTAATGGGGTTGTTTGTGTGTATGCATATATGTATGATAAATATTTTTATAGGGACAAGCCTGGCTTAGGCTATGTGTATGTGTGTGTATAATTTATAGAAATTATAATAAAAATAAAATATAAAATAAAAACGTTATAATACATATAGCATATACATTTATTAAAGCACTTTAAATAGTACCTGGCACATATTAAGCACCATTAAATGTTTACTATTTTAACTAGATACACTATGTGGAAGGCAGATCAGTTGCATGTTTTACAGGGGAAAACATAGCCAGAGTCACAAAAAAACACAAATCCTGACATACCCCAATGTCTGATTACTTGGGATTGGTTGCCTGCCATCAGGTCTTGAAAGAGAGGGAGATTTGCAGTGATGTCTGCAGCAGCCTTCCGTGCTGCTCATCATCCATCCCCCTCACTGGAGCCCAGAAATCTTTAGCTGCACTGCCAGTTCTGGGCTCATGCTTCTGATTGTCTCCCCCTGCTGTCCACATGTGTAAAGCAAATTGGATGCTCAACCTCTTTGCCAATACAAAGAAATGTTAAAACCCCAATACAAGAGCTTACAGCCTGACTCAAGGGACCCTGACAAGCATGTGACATGGCTGTGAAATAATAAGGAACAATAGAAAGAAGCAGAGTTGGGGGAAAGGTTGGACAGAGGAACCTTTAGAAAACAGATGTGTTCATTTGCTAGAGCTGCCCTGAGTTTATTTCTGGACTGCCAGTTCTATTTCGCTGATCATCCATTGATCACCTGTAATGTCCTTATGACACTAACACAGAGTCTTGGTTACTGTACCTTTGAAGTAAATTATGAAATTGAGAAGTGTGAGTCCCCCATACAAATAAAAAAATTATCTCAAAATATCTTCTTACATTCAAAAACCTACTCTGTCAAAGTAGTCCAGAAGTTTTTTATTCTTATTAAAGTTATACATGCACATTGCTTAAAAAATTCATTCTGTGAGGCTTATAACAGATAAGGCAGCCCAGAAGCAACCAATTTCAACTCT
>CAUYRT010101416.1:0-20273 GCA_963574885.1 Lepilemur ruficaudatus | reverse complement strand
CCCAAGTAGCTGGGACTACAGGCATGCGCCACCATGCCCGGCTAATTTTTTCTATATATTTTTAGTTGACCAATTAATTTCTTTCTATTTTTAGTAGAGACAGGGTCTCGCTCTTGCTCAGGCTGGTTTCGAACTCCTGATCTTGATCTGCCCAACTTGGCCTCCCAGAGTGCTAGGATTACAGGCATGAGCCACCACGCCCGGCCCACATGGCCCTTTCTGATGAGTTTTTTCTTTATACTATACTCAAAAAAGCACTGTGAAATAATGGATGATTACATTTCAGTGTTACACTCATAACTATGGATGAAAAAGAAAACTTTTGAAAATGTAATTAATATTAATAGTATGTTTCCATGGAAAATGGTTCGTCCTTATTTAAAATGAAAGCATTAAAAAATATATCTTCCTGTAATCCTAGCACTCTGGGAGGCCGAGGTGGGAGTATTGCTTGAGCTCAGGAGTCCAAGACCAGCCTGAGCAAAGGTGAGAACCCATCTCTGCTAAAAATAGAAAAATTAGCTGGGCACTGTGACATGTGCCTATAGTCCCAGCTGAAGTCCCAGCTTCTTTTTATCTTTAAGGATAAAAGGAAGTAAGCCTTGAAGGCTTAGAGTCTTAACCCTTCTCATCACAGAGTAAATCCCTGCCCCAAGATCCATGGCCAAATAAAATGCCTTTGGCCCTTGATCCATCCTTCAAGCATGGGTGATAGGGAGATAAGGGGATAAGCCTTGAGCTTCTCCTAGAGGCCAAACCACCAAGCACTGCCAGCATCTAAGTCCCAGGGACACACTGGATGAGGACTTTGGAATCTGGCTCCTAATCCTACCCTCCACACCAACTGTTACCACCACGATTTAAAACTATTCATATGTATAAACCATAGCAGAGGCAGGTGGTGGTGGTGGTGGTTGTGGTGAAACAGGCCAGGAAAGGAGAACCAGAAAGGAGAAAATGAAGATTTGCCGAATGTCTACAAAGTATCAAGCCTTATCCTCATTTCCAGTTTCTTGACTTCCTTACTTTGTCCAAGTTTATCAATTTCCTCTTAACCACACTTCCTTCTGTGGGAAGCCATACTTTCTTTGAAGGACTCTTAACTTCCTGGCCTTTTTATACTTCTATCATAACCATCCCATGTGCCCTCACCACAATATGGCTTTATTGCACCTGTACATTGGCCACAGAGCACAGCTGGAGAAAATTACACCATTGTGCTCACTGATATCGCCACAATTGCATGCTATCCAATTTCAGGCCTCCTCTCACTGCTTTCTCAATACTGCATGTCACCCTTTACTAGTCTTTGTTAACTCAACTCTAATTCTCCTTCTTAATTATCCAGATCTTCACTGTTCTTCTTTTCTCAAGAGCTACCCATGAATTCTTAAAGATGACCTAGATTCCTACTTCACATATTTAAAAACAAACACAAAAAACTATTAGGTATGAACTCTCTTCAGCTCTCTGCTTCTCTATCTGTTAACTGATCAGCAGACGTATGCATTCTCAACCCCAACCCCATTTCTCAAAGCAGGAGTTTTCCTTCCTTGTCCTCAAGGTTTACTTTGCAACTATTTGTTTACGTACCTTATTAGACTATGAACTCTCCAAGGGCAAGTACTGTCTCATTAAGCCTAAATTAAAAACACCCAGCATAATGCCTTGCACCTAGTGCGTAAGCAATAACATTGTTGATTTCTTTCTTACAAAACTCAAAGAATATAAGGGAGAGAAGACCATTTTTAAAAATTATTTGAAGCTCAATTTATGGAACAATGCTTACTTTCATAGCTGAACTAATTTAAATACAAAAAAACCCCCACATTTGCAATGACTGAGACTTTGCAAATTTAGCAAAACAAACTAAATAATATATAAACACTAGAATCTTAACTTTCTAACTCCGGTTTTGTACAAGGAAAATGTTCAATTTAATGCATTTTGAATTAAATTTACTCAGCTCTTATAAAATAAACAATTCACAAAATATTATCTTACCATAAAGGTTAAGAGAAAAAGAGATAAAATACATATCCATGGAGCTTACTAGATATAATACATATTTCTGAAATGATAGAATATATTCAATATAACATCAATAGGAATGTCATAGAAGCTCTAGTCTGCATTAGAGCTACAATTCTTTTAGGATCTCAAATAAGCACATCAAAAAAATACACTGACATGTAAAGACTTTCAAAATCCACATCCACAAAGGAAGTTAGTACTTGAATAAGCAGTGGTGATGGGACTTTGTTATTACTATTATTATTATAGCCTATTCTGACTTATTAAATAAGCATTGGCCTCTAATTTTAAATGAGTCATAAAAACTCTTTATAACTAATTCCATTCAACAAAAGTATATTAAGCTCCTGTTTAGACTAGGTGCTAAGGTAGATGCTAGGGATACAAACATAAAAAAGACAGTCCCTACCTGTAGGGCATTCCTGGCTTAGGAGGAAAGACAAATAAAAATAGGTTATCTACAATATTATATGACATCATCAGAGATACGTTATGAAATGTTTTTGGAATCTTGCCAAGAGAGACTGATTCTGCCAAGGTGATGGCAGAAAATTAGGGACAGACACAGGAAAAGAGGTAACATTCAGTATAGGCCTAGAAGGATGAGTAGGAGGTTCATGGTTGGGCAATGAAGGGGAAATGGCACCCCAAAGAGAGAGACCAGCATGACCAAAGGCATAGGAGTAAGGACATAGATGCTATTCTCTCAGAACAGCCAGTAGTAACCTGTTGTGGCCAGAACTTTGGAGGTGAGGACAGGGCAGTGCCTGGAGATGAGGCAGGCAGGTCCCTAACTGGCAGGCCTTGAACCATGCCCATAGTTTTTAACTTGTTTCATAGGTGATTAAAATCCTACCTTTTAGGTGATTGATCTAAACATCTTTTAGGCATAGGTGATTAATCACGGAAGGTACACAATGAGATATGTGTTAAAAAGCTAACTCTTGTGGTAGCATGGAGGAAGAACTAGAGAACAAAGAGGCAGAGTGTGGAAGGTTAGCTGGAAGAATGTTCTTAACCTTTTTCTAGGGACGACTCACTAGCTGACTGTAGATTTTTTGCCAGTTAAGTTTTCATACCCCTCAAGTCCTCTAGAAGCACATGAACAAATGGGCCAAGAGGCCTCCGAAGGTCACCTGCCTACCCCTGCTGATGCCCCAGCTTTCTCCTGAGCTTCTCTCGGACATTAAAGCCTAGATCTGATATCAGGGAGCCTCTGATCTCTGGCTGCTGGACTAACTGCTGAGCTGTACTGACTGCTGGGACTTATTTTTTCTTAATGTTTTACATGCCCCCTCACTACTCAGAGATCAGCATCCAGTTTAGTGAATTAAATAGCAAAGGGCAGGTATGGAAGAAGGAGAAAGCAGTGGAACCGATTTAAAATGTCATGTTCTCTCATTCTATTTCTCACTTTCTTTCCCACAGAATAGTCTAATGGACCTCCCCAGAAAAAATGCACATGTACAAAAAAATTTATATATAGGAGCCTGAGGTGGGAGGATCACTTGAGGTCAGGAGTTTTAGGCCAGCCTGGGCAACATAGCAAGACCCTATCTCTAAAAAAATTTCAGAAAAAATTAGCCATAGTGGCACACATCTACAGTCCCAGCTACTCAGGAGGCTGAGGTGGGAGGATCGCTTGAGCCTTGGGGTTTGAGGCTGCAGTGAGCTATGATTGCCCTATTACAAGCCAAGCTAAGCAACACAGTGAGACCCTATCTCTTAAAAAAACTGCATACAATTTGAGAGAATTCTTAAATCCTTTGAGGTCCATCCATGGCATCCAAATTCAAAACTCCTGAATGTGTTACTGAAATAATACAGATAAGAGACTAGTATAAAAACAGGAAACAGTCACAGGAAATAGTAGGAAAAGAAAGGAAGATGTGGAAGATATTCATCAGAGCTTAGAGACCAAATGAAAATTAGAGAATGAAGAGGAGTCAAGGATGATCTTAAGGTATCTAATCTGGGCACATGGGTAAAATGATGATAACCTCTGGGATACCAAGAAGATAGTAAGAGAGGCCGGGTGCGGTGGCTCACGCCTGTAATCCTAGCACTCTGGGAGGCCAAGGTGGGAGGACTGCTCAAGGTCAGGAGTTCGAAACCAGCCTGAGCAAGAGCCAGATCCCGTCTCTACTAAAAATACAAAGAAATTAATGGGCCAACTAAATATATATATAGATATATATATATATATATATATACAAATTAGCCGGGCACAGTGGCGTGTGCTTGTAGTCCCAGCTACCTGGGAGGCTGAAGCAGAAGAATCGCTTGAACCCAGGAGTTTGAGGTTGCTGTGAGCTAGGCTGATGCCATGGCCCTCTAGCCTGGGCAACAGAGTGAGACTCTGTCTCAAAAAAAAGAAAGAAGATAGCAAGAGGAAGATGGGCCATGACGCCATGGCCCTCTAGCCCGGGCAACAGAGTGAGACTCTGCCTCAAAAAAAAAAAAAAAAAAAAAGATAGCAAAAAACAAGTAATGATTTCCTCTATTCTCGAAACTATTCGCCCATTTGGAGAATAGAGGAAATCATTACTTGTTTTAAGCTATAAGGCATTTGAGATTCCGGCAGTAATACCCATTAAAAATACAGGCTGAAAACTCAGAAAAGACATCAGAACAACTGCTTCACTATTTTTGAATGCCTGCTCTGGGCATATGAAAAGTTTTATGCAAAAGAATATGACAACAGGGACAAATGCTGCAGAGACAGAGGATGAGGCCTGTAAAGAGGCTACTAGATTTAGAAATCAGAACGATCATGTTGATCTGGGCCATAGACCTTTGATCACGGTCACAGTATTTGGGGTTGAGGTCCCTTTCTTTTACTTAGAAGAAAGCTAGGTAGTGTGAGCAGGAACTCTGGCAAAACAGTGAAGGGATATAGGGAGAGAGCTTGTAAAGACACTTCTCTTTCTAAGGCCAGTTAAACAAAGGGGAGAAGAGAAGAAAGTAGAGACTATGCCTGATAGGTTCTGCAGACTATGTGGAGCAGGAGCAAGGTCATCTACAAAATGAGGGACGAAGAAAGGACATTGGGAAACATGGTAAAGGTCTGGAAAGAACATGGGGAACTGGGAAAATGTGTGGGGAAATGGGCCTGAGGAGACAGATGCCATTATGTAAGTGAACTCAGCATATGAGATTCAGGTCACCAAAGGACCACCTCTTCTGTTGTATTTTTTATAAGCAATTTATAGTGTTAGGTTAGGTTAGATTCTTATTCAAGTCTATAAATATACATATAATCTGGCATAAGAATTTATTTTTTTTTTTTTTTTGAGACAGAGTCTCACTCTGTTGCCCGGGCTACAGTGCCGTGGCGTCAGCCTAGCTCACAGCAACCTCAACCTCCTGGGCTCAGGCGATCCTTCTGCCTCAGCCTCCCCAGTAGCTGGGACTACAGGCATGTGCCACTATGCCCAGCTAATTTTATATATATATATTTTTAGTTGTCCAGCTAATTTCTTTCTATTTTAGTAGAGACGGGGTCTTGGCTCTTGCTCAGGCTGGTCTTGAATTCCTGAGCTCAAACGATCCGCCCACCTTGGCCTCTCAGAGTGCTAGGATTACAGGCGTGAGCCACCGTGCCTGGCCTGGCATAAGAATCTTGACTTTTTTGGTTTTAACCATGTTTTTTTTTCGAAACTGAATCTTAAAGATTAACAATATGAGGTAAATAACAGGATTAAGTTAATTTGAGGTCAACATACTTATATAGCTCAATTCTATTATCGAATTTTCCCATCAAAAACGTGAGGTAAAAACTATCACGACTGTTCTCAAATTATTTTTCTCTGTTTTCAACAAAGTTTGAGGCTTTAATCTTCATTCCTAAGTCATTCTCATCTTTTCTCCCTCCTCTGTAACTGATGTAACTAAGAACTATTGTGGGCTAATAGTAAAAGCATTTCTTCTCTTAATTTCCTGTGTCCAAGTCCTTAAAATTGCTTGTTTTACTAACTGTTCCTGTTAATCGTCTCCTGAAAAATACGAACCTTTTATATGAATGAGACACAAACATATTAACAACTCTTGGTTATGGTAACAGAATGGAAGGTGGTAGTGAAAAGCATAATCCAAAATGGCCAAAAACAGATTTATATATATGGTTTTGGAATTTAAGTTGCTAACTGTATTAGAATAGAGGAATAAATGAAGTTCCAGGATATCATATTCTTTCTCTCATTCAATCAATGATACATTCTGCAGTGGGAAGAAGAGGAATTTCTCTTCCAATTCCTTCTATTTTCTCGGTGAAATAAAGATTCCAGATTATTAGCCATTGGTGAGGATGGAAGAAGGGAAGAGGTGGTGTTGGGGTTTTGAGGACAGTGAAGAATTAGTCATCTCAGAGAAAAGGAAAATAAATTGATTGTACTAGGGAAATACAGAAGGAATACCAGGAATACCTATTCCAAGAAATATTGAGGACTCATTTGAGATTTGGTCATAAATTTAAAGTGAGATCAGACACGACGTTTTGCATTGTTCTTAAGCCATATATAACAGCCAGAGTACTAGCACAGAGTAGGCAGGTAGCTGAGAGACACTTGGGGCTTTGACACATGGAGGATGAGGAGCAAGGCTGCTAAGGGTTTATATGCAAAGAGAGTAAAAGTGATAGACCATGGAGCCTAAGCTGGGTGAAGAGCAAAGAGAGGATAAAAAGATTGGCAAGAGATGGAATAAATGAACTGAAGGTTCTAGTGGGATCCAACTTGCTGGCTATGGGATGGGAGAAATGCTAGAAATAAACAAGGAAAAATGAGACACAGCTAGAGAGTAGGATGCTTAAATCTGAGATCCCAAAAGTGGTGTGGTTACTGATAATGGCAAAGTCTTGGGTATAATCAAAGAGTAGGGGGCTAAGGTGGACTAAAAGAAAAGTTTAATGGAAGGGGAGTTCAAAACACTATGAGAACATATTGTTGAACAAATCATCAACAAGGATGCTAAAGTCACCGATAAAACACAGATAAGTGAAACACACGAAGACTGGACTTAGGAGGAGCAAATAAGCCAGACAGCTTTTTATCTGGCTCTTCTGTTCATTCTCTCTAGCAGGGCAACCCTCACTCCCTCTCATTTTGTTAGTGACAATGTTAGTGACAAGAGGAAGTATTAATGTTTATTCATATGTCATTATGTGACAGCTATTACTGAATATAAATAATGAATATAAAATGTCAAATAAAGACAGCAAAATATAGTATCATTGTTTACTAAGTATTTAAGTGAATAAGACATTGGAACATTATATATAAGACTACTCTGTAAAGAATTTAGTATAAGACTGATTTGTATCTTATTCTAGACCCCTTGCCATAAATTATGTTTAATAATTTCCTAGAATTTTGAACTACAAAGCGGCACTTTAATTATGTTTCACAATAGATATTTGCCAAAAAGGCTGAAAGTATGATTTGTAGTCGGGTGTAAGATAAGTGAGGGTTGAATGGATTAAATAGAAAATAAATCAGGTGAAAATCTCTAGAGAATGTTAAAAATTACTAAGAGCCCCACTTTTCTGACCAGTTGTTCTCAGACTTGTATTTCACAAACTAACAAAAGAACTTTTTCTTTAAAACTGGGGAAAAGTGCTATCATTGAGTTGTTTAGTTTTTATTTTGCAAGGTAAAGATTTCTTTAAAAAAAAGAAAGTCAAATCTGACATCATCTGTCACCACCATTTCATATAAGAAAATACATTTTAATATCAAAAGGTAGACATCATCTCAGAATAAAGGACAGTCTTTTGTGTTAAATAAACTTAGTTTTATGTACGGTGTTAAAAATGGGGGCTCTGGAATCAACTTGCCTGAATTCAAATCCTGGTTCTTATATTCACTAGCTGGAAATAGTAATAGCAATTACCTCAATAGGTTATTATGAGGATAAAGTATAATGCACATAAATCACTTAGCATACTTTCTGGTACATAGTAAGAGCTAATAAATATTGGCTATTAATTAATATTAGCTTCTTTTTATCATCTTGCTTTAGATGAGTGATAAAATGGAACCAGACTCTTAACTAGTATGTGGGAATTAGATGACGTGTAAGTGACCCTAAAGCTTGAAAATAAATGACTGTTTTACTTACCAAATTCCTTCTGAAACTGACAGTTGTGATCATCTGGCTCCTTAAAACTTTATCTAACACTGTTGTCACTTGAACTTAGCAAATTATAGTACCCATTCCATTAATGAACCTCAAGTTCCAAATTAACATAGCAGTAAATAGGTTAGACCACAGCAGTTTCACAAAAACTTTACTAGCCTTCAATAAGTCAGATTTCTCTGTAGCGAGCCTCCCTTCCAGCTGGACCACTATCAATCTTGCCTGCTTATCTCATGCCTCAGACAGAATCAATTCATATCAATCTCTCAAGCTTTCCTAGCTCATTTAGAGTCAACAATGTAAACCCATCTATAAAGCCAAGCTACCATGATTATCAGTTTCACATGTACACATCCTTCTATCTTTTCCCTCCCCTATTAAAGTGTATTTCTTTTCCTAAGTTCCCCTTTGCCTTCCTAACTGCAACCCATTTTCATTGTCCCTAACTGCCAGGTATTAAGAAGCTGCCACTGCCCTTTCTTAGGAAGCTCATATCTGCTCTGCTTGCACTCACCTAGGATGGCCTGGTTCTACTGAAAGAAACTGAGGCTATTTCTGGGTATGTCCCCCCAAAATGGATATGCAGTGCTAGATCACTGCAGTCCATTCTTTGCCTCTTAGTTTGAGGTAGATTAGTATTACCTGTATACTCTTTCTCACCTTAATTCTAGCTACCACTCTTAAATTCGCAATCCTCCAACAACATACAAAATTTGGATACTATTTGAGCCACAGGTGTTAATAACCATACCAATTTTGGTGGGGAGAACTTTAAAAGGCTTTAAAGTGTATACTACAAACAGCTTAAAGTAATTTCTGATCTAAAAGTCTAAACAGAATAGGACCTTATCCACTAAGATAGGCATACCCAACCTCACTGATTAAAATGACACATGAAAATATTTACCAGATATCTAATATACTAACTAATCTCTTTTCTTAATTAAAATAACTCAATAAAAAATACATAGTCTTACCTCTGCAACACAAGGAATAAACAGCAGTGTTTATTATTTACAACTTTCAAAACATTACCCAAAAAAGTGACAAATTTGTCTTTGCCAAGCTCTTCTATTTTACAAAGTAGTAAAATTTGTTTTCTCAAATATTAACAGAGGAAGCCGCATTGAGGAAAATTTGTCAGTCTACTTTTAGGTATTCAAAAGGGGAAAAACATATGGCAGACAAGGCCAGCCGTGGTGGCTCACACCTATAATCCTTGTACTTTGGGAGGCCAAGGTGGGAGGATTGCTTGAGGCCAGGAGTTCGAGACCGGACTGAGTATGAGCAAAGTCCTATCTCTACAAAAGAAATAGAAAAATTATCCAGGCATGGTGGCAGGTGCCTATAGTCCCAGCTACTTGGGAGGCTGAAGCAGGAAGATCACTTGAGCCCAGGAGCTTGAGGTTGCACTTTAGCCTGGGTGACAGAGCAGGCTCAAAACAAAACAAAACAACAACAAAAATCGCTATGGTAAACAATAATTTTACATAAGAGCAAGCAGAATGATAAAAAATTAGAAGTGGTCTCTGTCAAATTAACATCAGGATAGGAACATTTAATTCATTTTGTGGGCAACATGATCTATAAAGAGTGAACAATGACTGATGTTTAAAGGGGAATCCCAAGTGGCTTCCAGTTCAAATGCAGACAGAATAGCCATGTTCGCCAAAGAGACAGACTATCAAAAGACTGGTGGCAAGTCAGGACATATTCATAAGTCTTGCAAGTTTCTCTATGCAGTGTGCAAACCAGATTTGAATGCTTAATTTTAAGCAGTGCATGCACTTGTAGAAAATACAAATTAATATTAATATTTGATCTTTTGACTTAAAGTTTTCATAACTTCAACATCTCTTCTGGTTCTTTTAAAAATTGTTAAGTGGAACTACAGTCATGAGTATTTTCTTAGTTCTACTTGACTTACCATTTTAGTAGTACAATGTGATTATTTAGTCTAAAAGACAGTTTTGTCTTTCCCAGCCAAGCAATAAAGACTTGGAGCATAACTTCCACAAACTCATAATACAGGAGGGCCTTTTGTTTGTTTGTTTCAAAAAACATGTCAGTCATATGCACTGATAATCAGTATTAAAAAAAAAGAGAAAAAAGTCTGTCAATCAGCATCTAAAATAGGTTATCATCTACATTTGCTTATCTGTGCACTTATCAAATCTTTAAGAAAAGGAAATATTTAAGATTAAGATTACTACTCCTGACCTCATTTGGGCAGTCAAGTCGTTGATCATCCATTTTCTGGGCATCATTTTGTCTAGTAGAGACTTGCTGTTGCCCCACCAACTTTCAAATGCCAAAAGTACTCTGAGTTCTGTGATGATAAAGTGGAAAGGCCTATGCCCTGAGCACCAAGCAGCTGTTCAAGATGTCTGCCACCTGACTGGTCTATATCCAAATTAGTCAACTTAGATTTAACAGATCTTCTCATTAGATAGTCTAGAACTAAAGATGGGATATGTGGAGCAACTCTCCAAACTAATCTTTGCTGACACCCCCACCCTTTTATGCTCACTCATAGGGTGTTGCCTGGTGTTTCATGAATTCTTGATGACAAAGATCATGTTTCTTCTATAGCAGGTCCTGCCTTGCTGCCAACTGGCAGCATGAATCCTTACTGGTTTCAGAATTTTACAGTTTTTCCTTTCTTCTTTTTTTCCCTCTGTCCCTTAGCTTTAAATTCCTCTTACTTGATGTTCTATAGGACCTCTGCTTCACCCTGGCAAATATCTTCTCTAGCAGACAACTTATTCCTTCTTTTCCTATTTTCCTATACGTGGACTTTTTTTTTTTTTAATTTGAGACAGAGCCTTGCTACATCTGGAGGGTCTGCAGACAGGGTCTGCCCAGGCTGGAGTGTTTACGCGAGCCTCCCACCTCAGTCGCCTGAGTAGCTAGGATTACAGGTATGCACCACCAGCCACACTCAGCTAATTTTTTTTTTCTTTTCTTGAGATGGGCTCCTGTTATTTTGCCCAGGCTGGTCTTGAAGCAATCCTCCTGCCTCAGCCTCCCATTTTGCTAGGATTACAGGCATGAGCCACCACACCCTGGATCTTCTACTCACTCTAATAATTCATATTCTTCTGTCCCTAGAAATCACCTCCTTAATTAATACCACCTAACTGTCAATACTTTTTTGGCTCAATCCTTCAATACTTAAAGTAGCAGCTGTTAAACTTTAATGTGCACCAGTGTCCAGTGGAGCTTATTAAAATGCAGACTTCTAGGCATCATTCCTAGAAATCTGAATTCATTAAGTCTGGAGTGGAGCTGAGGAAGCGGAATATTGCATTAGATGACTCTAATGCAGGCCAGAGGACACTCCGAGAAACATCATTCATAGTTATAACTGACACTATATTAAGTTGCCTTCGAAGAGTTCCTTGGTTTTTATTTTTTAGTATATATGTTCTATAGCCTAAATTAAATCATAAGCTGATAGGGATACATTTTTTTTAATTCTTTGACAAGTTGTACCTCTAGAAGAGCAAAGAACTATTCTAATAAGATAAAAGTCATCAATAATAAATATAAGTTTTTTGTACTTGAGTACAGCTGCGGGAGATATAGTTTTGTGAGAGACAACTTGGGGTTTTAATCAACAGTAAATTTAATGAGTCAAAATAGACTACAGACGTCAAAAATGTTAATGCAATTTCAGCCTACATTACAAGACTAATAATTTGAACAAAGGATGAATAGTTCTGGTCTATTTTACAACAAGGACCACACTTGCAGTACTCCACTGAGTTCTGGGTTTCACAACTTAAAGTGAATATAAACAAATCTTAAAGTTCAGAGAAATGTGACCAGGATGGTAAAAAGCTAAAAATCAAGTCCCAAAGGATTGGCTGGAAGAACCAACCAAGCTGGGAGAATTAGCTTAGAGAAAAGACGAATCTGTGGGGAGTTGAGGTCTGGACAAGAATAGCTTTTTTCATATATCTAAAGGGCTTTCACAAGAAGTAGGATTATGCTTGTTCTGTGTATTCTCAGGGGAAGAACTAGAGCTTGTAGTAGAAGCTACAAGGATATACATCTCACCTTAACATAAAGAAAACTCAACTTAAACCTAGAGTTGTTCACAAATGGAATGCAGCCTTAGGAGAGAGTGAGTTTCCTGTCACTGGAGGAACTCAAGCTTAGCCTAAGGAACTTGGCAGAAGTTACTCAGTAGAAATGTAGAGAAGATTCAAACAAAAGACAGGTGTGTACTAGATGATTGTTAAGATTCCTTGCAATACTGAGATTCTACAATTCCTTTGATAGTCTCTGATAAATATTTCAGGGCAGAAAGGAAGAGGGAGACTAAAGGCTCCGAAGATAATAAAGAAGCTATTGCTGTAGAGCAAGTGTAATTTACTAAAGCAATGAGAAAGAAAAAACAATGATCCAAAAAACAAAGCAGAAAAAAAATTTAGGTGTATCCAAAAACAGATTTGATGAATGTATGCAAAGCAAAGGAAAAGGCGGGGGAGATCAAGACTCCAACAAGAACCTAAAAATAAAGGTAACTGAGAAGTGATAACTATTTGTGGAATAGGAAACAATGTAACAAAGTTTTGAACATTTCAAGAATTCCTTTCAGTAAGAATTCTCATGGAAAATGGTGAAAGCATCTGGACATACATAGTAAAGGTAATCTAAAAATGATCACTAAATGCTTGGATAAAAGGAATTCATAAATGTATACAAAATATAGTCTTTTAGAAATGGAAATATTAAACTTCTTTGAGCAGTACAGATATGTGGTTGAAGACTGAGGGAGGAGGAAGGAGAAGGAAGAAAGGGTTCTATGCTGTGTCTATAGTTAGACAAGATTACCATTGTCCACCACGCTCTGTGTATTTCATTTTACTTTGCTGTGTATATACCCTATACAGACTGTCCCTGATTTACAAAGGTTTGACTTAAAATTTTTGATTTTACAAGAGTGTGATATGTATTCAGTAAAGCTCTTTGATTTACGATCAGGTTACATTTGGATAAACCCATAATAAATTGAAAATATCTTTAGTCGAAAACACACTTTCAACTTATGATATTTTCAATTTCCAATGGGTCTACCAGGACATGGCCCCATTGTAAGTTGAGGATCATCTGTGCAATGGACAAACAAGTCCTAATTTTACATCTTGTCTAGACGATAAAGAGGTTGTTAGTGTTTGACAAAAGAACAGATGGTGAACTAAAACACCTTATATAATTTTCTTGTAAAATTCACAGGAAAGACTGTCTTCTGAAAACAACTTTTGGAATGCTGATACTTGTCCACTAGTCTGAAAATGATGAGAAGGAAGTCAGAAAGGGAAGGGTTCTTGGCCCTAATGTTCATCTTTAGAAAATACTTTCAGATTACAGCTTTTGTTATATGTATACAATTCATTCAATGCTATTGTTATACCACAGACATTTGGAACATCCAATTTTTGTAAAATAACACATTTTAAATACTTTCATGTCAAGTCACAAGAATGACTGTCTTTATACTAGAACTGTTGAACTTCATCTATTTGAGCAGCATTTTGTTTTCTCACTGAGTGGTAAAAGAGGTGGGGGGAGAAAGGAACTGCAGGTGGAAGAGTTCCCCACCAGTGTGTTTTTAGATAAATGCAGATTATCTACTCACTGTTCTGCAAGTGCCTTTACTTAGCATTGCTGTGTATATAAAGGGCAAACAAGCCTTGATACTGAGAAGTGCCAAAGTATGCTGAAAGTAGCAAAATGACGCCTTTATAAATGTCCTTTTGTGTCAGTTTCTAGGAAGGATTGTCTTCTGTCAATGACCTTTGTTACCCACCTTGTAGAGCTACACACGTTTCTGTACTTACTCACTGAGCTGATGGAGAAGGATGGAGAAAGGCAAAATTTTCTTTGCTAGCATCTTTATATCTAGAAGACAGTTTTAAATTGCAACTCTAGTTTCTATATGTGATTTTTGTAACGTACCTATGTTTGTCAGTCCTTATTTCACAACACTAAGCTTTATAAATACTTAGAGGTGACAATGTATGATAAAAGTAGAGCTAATGAATTAACCAATTAGTGAATTCTTTTCATTAAAATTAATAGAAAAGAAGCATCTTGGAAGTGCCATTGTTAAACTACCTCTGAGCAGTATGTGTCAGCACTTACTGGGTTGTTAGAAGGAGTAGCAAGAAGGATAAAGAAAGAGATGTATACAGATATGTCCATATTTACAATCTGATAATAACCACTAATATATGTGTATATTTCTTTTGGTTATACTATATGTATTGTTAAACAATTAAGTGGAAACATCACTTCTGCTAATATTTTAATAGTGCAGATCTGATACTGAACTGTCTGAGAAGCATTATACTTATTTTACTCTATTGCTTTGTGTCTCTTTGAAATTGGGCATTAAGTGAACACAGTATTTAATTGTAAATTTGATAATATATATTTCCAGAGTCCCTTTTGTCTTTTTAAGATATTTTGTCCCCACAAAAAATAAGAAAATATATCTTTGATTTCATTGAGTAACAAAATACTCAGAGCTTTGGGACTTGAACATTAGTAAATATTCATGATTTGTGAGAAAGCATGATATGTATAAAGTCAACCATGTAAAGAATGTATACTCAAGTTATGTATGTATGTATACACATAAAAGGACTATAAGGATGCATTGAAATAAAAACTGCTATGATTTTGGATTTTTTTAGTTCTTTGCTTCTTACGTTCTTAATTTTTCTATAATGAACATATTAACCTCAAAAAGTTGAATAAATATCAGTATTATTTTTAAAAGAAATGAATAAATAATAAATGCACACAGGACTGAAGAAGTTACAGATCAAGGCCAGAACTGTAGATACGGGAAGGGCTGTACTAAGTGCTTTAATATGTTCTCTTACGTAATCACTTAAAAAACTCTACGAGCTAGGTGTTATTTTTACCTATTTTTAGACAAGAGGCTTATAGTGCTAAAGTGACTTTCCCCTGGAGACCCATCTGGTAAGTGGCAGACCAGGAACTGGGATACCAATCTGCATGACAAAGCTAAAACCCCAGGGACAGCTCAGCTACTATTGATGCTGGGTCTCAGCTTTGCCTAAAACTCAGATTCAGCTTTCTTGGGGCAGAGCCTGGAAATCTGTATTTTTCTAAAACATCAAAAACCCTGATACACACGAAAGACTGAGAACCATCTGTTACTGAATAGAAAAGACCCCTAAAACTGAAGAAACATGGTGAGCTCTTCAAAGTGGGAAAAGACAGCGCTCAGTAGGCGAAGGCTAGGCTCTTTGCTTTTATATGCTGGGCACATGGAGGCAAGGTATCTCTCACCTTCCGTAGATATTTACTGAGTATTATACACTCAAGAACTACATTAAGCAAAGTTATTTCACGAGGCGACTAAGACAACCTCTGTTATAAGTAGCTCGATATTAAAAATCAAAGATACAACTATACAGAAACAAAATTTTAAAAGGCCTATGAGAAGCCAAAAAGTAAAACAACTACTTCTGTTGGGAGGATGTAAGTGTGACATATCTTCCAAAGACAACCAAGCTGAAACCTGAAAAATGAGCAAACAACATGGCATCTTCCCTGCCAGAACCTATGTACAGATCTTCCTGTTTCACTGAAACGAGGCATTCATATGGTAGCTGTTCCAGAAAAGTTCTTATTTCTGGTCTATCTTCCCCTTTTTACTAATGAGGAAACTCAGACTCAAAAGTCACAGTCAATGACAAATCTATAAGTAGACTCCAAATCTCTTGACACCCTGTCCATCAGCTTCCTGTTAAACCATTATATTTCTTATATTTCTCTCTTCCAGAGTACCTCCTTAGTAATTGCTTTTATCTATGTAACATTTGTACTTTTTAAAAAGGAAGTCTAAATTTGGCAGTGCATGTCAAAAACGCTTATGCTGTGAATGTTTTTTGATTCAGCAATTCCACTTCCAGGAATTTATCCTAAAGAAATATGAATGTGCAGAAATATTTAGCTCCAAAGATGCTTGCTGTACATAGCATATGATAGTGAAAAACTGAATACAATTTACACATCAAACTACATGGGACTGATTAAATAAAGCATAGCATTATCATTCTAAAAAATAATGTTATAGGCTGGGTGTGGTGGCTCATGCCTGTAATCCTAGCACTCTGGGAGGCCGAGGCAGGAAGATCACTCAAGGTCAGGAGTTCAAAACCAGCCTGAGCAAGAGACGAGACCCCATCTCTACTAAAAATAGAAAGAAACTAATTGGCCAACTAAAAATACATAGAAAAAATTAGCCGGGCATGGTGGCGCATGCCTGTAATCCCAGCTACTCAAGAGGCTGAGGCAGGAGGATTCCTTGAGCCCAGGAGTTTGAGGTTGCTGTGAGCTAAGGTGACGCCATGGCACTCTAGCCTGGGCAATAGAGTGAGATTCTGTTTCAAAAAAAAAAAAAGAAATAATGTTACAGAAGAATATTTAAGAAAAAAACTATTAACTTACTGAGTGGGGGAAACCAGTTATAAAACAGCAAAACACATTTTTGGGGTATATGCATTAACATATATAGCAAAAACTAGAATGATATACTGCAGTATATATTAATATATTTTAAAAATTTTTTATACTGATTGTCTTATTCTTTTTATTTATCTATATTTTTGAGATTTCCTATGATGAACATACATTAAGCTACATAATTAAACTACATAATTAAAACTACAATTAAAGGAACTAGTAAAAGTATTTTCATGGCCAGGCGTGGTGGCTCATGCCTGTAATTCTAGCACAATGGGAGGCTGAGGTAGGAGGATTGCTTGAGGCTAGGAGTTCGAGACCAGCCTGAGCAAGAGCTAGACCACATCACTACAAAAAAATAGAAAACTTAGCCAGACATGGCAACACATGCCTGTAGTCCCAGCTACTCAGAAGGCTGAGGCAGGAAGATCACTTAAGCCAGGAGTTTAAGGTTGCAGTGAGCTATGATGATGCCACTGCACTCCAGCCTGGGTGACAGAACAAGACCCAGTCTCAAAAAGAAAAAAAAAAAGTATTTGCATAAACAGGGATCTAAGGGGCCCTCTAAAAGCCTCTTAGGAGAAGATGACCAGGTTAAAAAAAAAAAAAAAGGTATTTTCCCCAGACCCCAGGCCCACTGAGGAACCTAAAGTAATCCAAAAGCAGCCAGGCTTTCCGATTCAAATTCAGATTCCAGAAAATAGTGAAAATTATTCTGGAGAAGGGGAAGTATGGTTTCATGCCCAAGTTGTGAAATCTGGAATAAAGAAACCCAATAATAAATCAAATTTTAAATGGCTGAATCACAAAGCCTAAAGGGCACCAGACTGGGAATAAGACAACCTGGATTCCAGCCCCAGTAGACAGTAGTAACTTTAGCCTAAATAAGTTGATCACTCTTTGGGGGCCCCAGTGTCCTCATCTACAAAGTAAGAATGACATGGATAAGATCAGCATTTCTCAAACTGGTGTTCCTTGGACTATTAACAGGTACCTCTTTAAGTATGTTTATTAAGTAGTAAGTTTAAGTAAATTTGGGAAATGCTAGACTAGATTATTTCCAAGATCTCCCTCTAACATAGTCTAATTCTGATTCAAATATATAGCTACTTTAATGCATTTAAATTTGTTTCTAGAGATACACTGTCTGCTTTAGATTTTTTTCATAGTAATAGAGAGGAATATTAGAGGATGCAAAGTGGATAAGAATCCTTTTGAGAAAATTTCAGACCTTGACAGGAGCTGAAAGCAGAAGACAAAGGGTTTAAGAGCAAGAGGGGCAAAAATAGTGTTTGTGTAAGATAATAAAAGTATTAATAATAAATTTAACCAATGTCTTTCATTCTGTTTCTATCCTTCCAAATGATTTTTCTTCAAATTCTTTCATAAGTTTCTAAAAATAGAACTATTTCATTATAAGTTCAACCCAGTCAATTTTTTAAAAAATATTCATTTTTAGATCACAATCTTTTGACTATGGCAATAAACCATCATCTTTCTCTCCTTGTGTTAACACAGTCTCCTACCTGGAGCCATTACTACTTATAAGACAAATCCAAATTTTGAACAGCTGAGTTCTATGTCATTTATTAACAGTATCACCTTCGGTCAGCCAAATAAAGGAAGATCAGACTGCAGAGAATTTGTGACTCAGTTAAGAGAGTCTTCCCTATCTCCCTTTCTCTAAGCTCATCATAGCCACAACTGGCTCCCTAAATAGTCGCAGAGGAAGCCAAAGTAAGCAGGTGGCAGAGAGAGAAGCAAGAAGTACCAATAAAGAGAAGTTTTACAGGAAGAGAAGTCTAGTAACACAGGAAACATATCAGACAAAAGAGTAGCTGTGGATTAACATGGAAATGTCCCTGGAATGCACTAATAATCTGCAATGTGAATAATTCTCCCATGTATATCTGAGATTTGGCTGAATATATGTAATGTGTGGAATACCAACAAACTAATTTTGGATTTATCCTATAGTAACCAGTTATTACCAAAAGGCTCTTAAGTCTGAGATTTCTCCCTCATGACTGGATACTAGACGGATTTTTAAATCAAAGCATTTTAAAAAATATCATTGTGGATAAATCTGAGTAAATACATGTGTAAATGGCATAAAAGTTCAAGCTACAGATATGTGTATCTTTATATATTTTCAGTCACTCTGGAATAAGAATAGTTTTCAAACTGTTGCTCAGAGAAAAGATACTGTACTAAAGCTGGAGGTGTTGGCGAAAAACTCAAAGCGACAAATAAGTCTTTGAGTATTCAAATACATTATCCATAACAAACTTTCAATGTCAAATTCTGCACTATTAGTAGAATGGCATATGAAAGGGATTTGTTGCTGTTTACTCTAACTTCTTTTAAAAACCTGGAAGAACACTATGTTAATTCTTTAAAAAGCAGAAAACAAAACCCAAGTTTCTTGCAGGTGTTTTTTTTTTAAAGTATGAATATATTAAACATATTAAAGGTAGACTGTTCCAAGTAACAAATCATATGGAACTCCAAGCGAAAGCTTGTTTGAATATTGGTAAAAGTACTCTCAAAAAATGTTTAAATTCTGGGCAGCTTTTTGCTAACATTATTGCTAATATTCTATTCTAATTCTTCTATTGCATATTCTTCCCATCCTCTGACATTCTATTCCCTATTTTGTCTATCAAGACAGTTGTTTTTATGAGTCAGTATATTACATATAAGAAACTGACAACATAGAACATTCATCAGTTCCTTTCTGATGGAACCTGACAAAAAGTAAATATAAATCAGCTGAAGTATGAGTTCACAAATATAAAATATCTCTAAGTGTCCCCTTGACTACCTTATCAACAAACACTGTTCAAAATGGGTAATTACAAAACATCATTAGAGGATAATCTTAGGTGTTACCTATTTTCAACAGCAATGAAAATTTAAGATGAGAAGGAAACATATCTGAACATTTGATTAAAAGGATTCGGTTATAAATTTGTGCCTTTTACAGAGCTTTAAAAGCACCTTTTGGCAATATATAATACCAACTAACTACTATTTATGGAGTGTTTTACAGTCAGCCAGGAACCATGTTAGAAAATTTACACACATTAATGCTAGTGTGTAAAGGCTAGTGCGTAATGCTAGTGTGACAATAATTCTACCAATAAATAATGTTGCAGGCAAGGGTCTCAAAGCTCAGAGAGTTTAAGGCCCAGGGCCCTGAGGCATTAAGAAAGAGTAAAGGGAGACTCAATGCCAATTTTGTTCTGCTGGGCCCAAGAGCCTTCTTACTGCTGAGGAAGAAGTGCTAATTTACCATTACAGGGATTGTGTGGATACAATCTTACTAATACTATTTATCTTTTTTAAAAAATAAAATGTTATTATCTATGTTTTATCATGGAAAAAAGTCCAAGATACACTATTAGGTTAAAAAAAAAAGTCACAGAACAGTGATTGGTGTGATTTCTTTCTTTTTTTTTTTTTTTTTTTGAGACAGAGTCTCACTCTGTTGCCCGGGCTAGAGTGCCATGGCATCAGCCTAGCTCACAGCAACCTCAAACTCCTGGGCTCAAGCGATCCTTCTGCCTCAGCCTCCCGAGTAGCTGGGACTA